>JAJOOS010003253.1:0-57796 GCA_029582725.1 Solanum chiquidenum | reverse complement strand
GTTTTTGTATAAAGTGAGAGAGGCGAGTGAGAGAGCGAGATCTGGGAGAGTGGCGAGCGAGATCTGGGAGAGGGGAGAGAGGGGAACGAAAATATATGTATATATACAATTTTCTCTCGCTTTATACAAACATAAATGCACTTTATACACTTGCGTTTGTATAAAAAATGAGAGAGGCGAGGGAGAGAACGAGAGTGGCGAGCGAGATTCACCAGGAGAGAGGTGAAATAGTAATAGTTTGCTATGGGGTACAATTAAATCAAACTATATTTATAGGATTTAATTAGAATTAATAGTTTGCTATTATATACAATTTTCCCTTTTTTCAAAGGGTTGTGATTTTTTGATGAGTTGTGACTCTTTTAAAGGGTTGTAATTTTTCAATGAGTTGTGACTTTTCCAAAGAGTTGTGACTTTTTCAATAAGTTGTGACATTTTCAAAGGGTTGTGACTTCTCGGAAAAGTCATGACTTTTCAGATAACACACAAAAAAATATTTGTTCATACTACCCTTTGTTGATTATAAATAAAGGGACATCCTCTCAATTTTTCACCACAGTTGTTTTAATCTTCTACTCTTCTTCTTCTTGCATTTCAATTTTTTTTTTGTGATTTATTGTCGTTGAGTGAATTCGAAGTTTAGCGGAAAATGAGGTACTACTATTCTGATGAAGTAAGTCGTTCTAGCCTAAGAGGGTATATTACATAACCTCGAGTACTTGAGGAAAATAATTTTGATGATATAATAATTATTTTTCGCTTAATATATATATTAGTATGTAATGTTCCAGTATACGAAGTTAACATGATGTAGCCAAAATTCATTTGTTTTTTGTTAACAATTTCTCTTGTGATATAAAAATTTGCTTCTGAATATCTTTTTCCAAAATTTAGAGAATTGTCACGATTGTTTTTGAAGCTCAAGACAAAGAATGACTTTATTTATTAATGTTACTTATGTGATTTTGACTCTCAGGAAATTTGCTTCAAAATAGTTTTTACTATATAAACATTATCCTTTTGTTTTACTTATTTACTATTTCTTAATATTTCAGTATTTTGGACGACGAAAAGTTCAAATGACTCGTAATACGCCAATTGAAGTTTGTATTAGTTTACTTTTTATTATTTATTTAATAGCTAATTTTATGAGATAAATATTTTCATTAATGCAAGTATTGACCATCTTCATAGGTTTGCGTTAATAAGACATATATATGACGATTACTATAACATATATTTTTGGAATTGGTAATCACGTGCAACGCAGATATCAAAAAACTAGTATATATATATTTGAATTGAATTACAATTTTTCACTTGCAGTAAATCAAAATGAAATAAAATATCTACTTAATTATTAAACATTAAACAAAAAAATATTAAGCAACATTCAAATAACATGTGGTTAAACTTCCAAAAATGTAACAGAAACTTCTCTATATACAACCGTAAATATTACAATAATTATCATGTAGATCATTTCTGAGTAATAATTTCCTCATTATCAATGATCTAGGTTTTAATATTTTTTCTTAATTAAAAAAATAAGAACACTTGTAAATTGCAATAGTTACTTCTTCAAATGCAAAGAACGTTAGAGCATATGAAGAGATACACATAATATCAATATTTAATTGGGGAGTATAATTACAAGGTAGAGTTCATATAAACAAATTAACTGATAAAATATTTATCGTATTTACAAATAATATTTCAAGTTGAGATTAAACCTATGAAGATTTTATATTATATAATAATAGAGGTCAATCATGCAACTGCAACACACGTTTTCAAACCTAATATTATTAAAATACTCAAATATCCTTTTATCACCACTTCATATTTTTTTCTAACTAGAACACTGAAACTTACAAGTTATATTTTCTTGATTCTGTGTTAGGAGAGTTTTGTATTTTGTACAAATTTTTTCTTAATCTTTTTCCACTATAAATTGATGTCCTATATATACTAATGGCAGAGACGAGGGAGCCAAGATGATTAGTCTTGAAAAATAAGTAACAATATAAGATCTCTACCAGATTGAAAAGTATTGTTCTTGAATTGATTTTTAAATTTTTTAGTCGCTAAATTTAGAATTATAATGAAATTCTTTTTACATTGTTAAAATCTTAGGATACATTTTTTTTTTTTTTTTTTTGCTTTTCGTTTCTCTGAGAATCTTCTCATAAAAAATAGTTAATACTATTTGCAGTTTAAAAAAATAGTTAATTAAACAATAAAATCTAAGAACTAAACACAAATTATGCCAGAATTTGTTAGTAGAAATTTCATAAATAGTCAAGACTAAAGAAATAGTCAGGTTCCTTAGTTAATGTTTCTCTAATTACAAATTGTAGCAATAGTTTTATTAGCATCGAGATTAGTTACTGTATATTTCATTTTTTTTTTGTAGTTTATAAGAATATGCCTTACAATTAATTCCTTGACTGACATGATAAAATCAGTTTTAAAATGAAAAATATCCCACAAATTATGCTTAGTATATTTCCTTAGAATTTCTTATCCAAATAGACTCTTTCTTGAGAGTTTTTTTTTAAAATTTTGACATGAAATTTGACTCCCTAAAAAAATATGACAATTAATTTCTTGATTGGTGCAATAAAATCAATTTTGAAACGAAAAAATATTTCATAAATCACGCTTAGTAAATTTTCTGAAATATCTTACCGAAATGGACACTTTCATGTGAGTTTCTTTGACATCAAATTTAACTCCCTAAAAAAATGTCAAAAAAGGTCATTATAAAAATAAAATTTACAAATATATATGGGTTAAAAAAAATATAAATATACAAATTATAATGTATACAATTATCATTAACAGATAGAATCGTATAAGATATACAAAAGAGAAATGCTAGACAACTAGCTGCATATATACAAACAAGTAATTGAAAATGGTTGATGAAAATATATAATAAATACAACTCAAGGAATTATATAAATACCTCCATTTCTTCAACATCATTTAATCCTTGGACCCAAATTCAACATCATTTCTGTCCTTTTTTTTTATTTCTTGCTGCATTTTCTTTGACTTTTCTTTTCTTTTATTTGAACTCCTGGACTCTCCATCAAACTTTTGTTCTTCATCTTCTCTATTTAAATTTTTTGAACATTCATTTGTACAACTCGTGTAATCCTCTTTGATCGAGTTTGTTCAATCTTGGAAGAAAAGAACGATAGGAATTGTGAAATTTTCACTGTCTATTTCTTCTCAAGCTGTACATGTATAAATACAGTAAAAAGGAATCAAAATCTGTTATGCCTAGGACACTTGTACAAATCCTATTTGTCCAGCCTATAAATAATATAGAATTTTAATTTATATAAAATTAGAAAAATCAAATGATTTAAATGTCTATATTGTGGAAGCTTCCAAAATGATGAGTCAGCTCATCCAGGTGTCTCAATCAAACTTTGAACCAACGGTCTTGATTTAATTTTGTTGTCTTGTGATGGACGGTTGTGATGCACAGGTCTAAAAGGAAATAAAAGTGTTTGAACCTTGTTCACTTCACACTTTGAAACTATTTCTTCTACTTTGATCTCCATTGTTGTCGTGAGTTTGAGCGTCTTCATCACCAACATCCCCCCTCAAGTTGGAGGGAGAGGAAGTAACCCCCAACTTGCGAATATTCGATCTATGAGAAGGACCAGATAACGACTTGATGAAAACGTCGGCGAGCTGAGAGTGAGAGGGTAGATATGAGAGGGAAATGAGACCAGCGAGAAATTGTTGCCGGACGAAGTGACAGTCGAGTTCGACGTGTTTCGTCCGTTCATGGAAAACTGGGTTCTTCGCAATATGAATCGCAGCCTGTCTATCGGAGTGCAAAGTGACCGGAAGAGATGGGGTGATGGAAAGATCGGTGAATAATCGCACCAACCAGGTAATCTCAGTAACTACTCGTCGCATAGATCTGTATTCTGCTTCAACAGATGATAGAGATACTAAATATTGTTTCTTTGATTTCCATGAAACAGGAGAACCTCCAAAACTTATATAATATCCACTAACGGAATGACAAGATTCAGGGCAAGTCCCCCAATCTGAGTCACAGAAAGCAACTAATTGAAGACATGGTTCAACATTCATGAGAAGCCCCAAATTGGGTACTTTGAGCAAATAACGGAGACAGTGGAAAGCAGCGTCCAAATGAGGTTAACGGGGGGGTCTGCATAAAATGAGAAAGATGTTGCACAGTGAAAGAGAAATCCGGCCGGGTGTGGGTCAAGAAGTTGAGTTTACCTAGAAGCCGGCGATACAAAGTTGGATCCGACAGAAGCTCACCCTTATCGGCGAAAAGTTTCTAAGTGGGATCAAGTGGAGAGGAAGCTGATCGGAGACCAAAACAGTTAAACTCTTGAAGCAATTCAAAGGTAAATTTCTTCTGAATTAGAATCAATCCAGTAGGTTCTCGAATAATTTCCATGCCTAGGAAAAAATGAGCTTTACCAAGGTCCTTAATCCAAAATTCAGCATGAAGAAAATCCTTAAGTTGTTGTTGTTCAGGTAAATCATTGCCTGTAATCAATATGTCGTCAACATATACCACTAGTATAGTGATAAGACCGCCTAAACCTTTGAAAAATAAGGAATAATCGTTGAGAGAATGAGAATAGCCTTTAAAACTCAAAGCAACTGTGAGTCGAGCATACCACTGTCGAGATGCTTGGCGTAACCCATATACCGATTTCCTTAATAAGCAAACATGGTTTGGGGAAGGGGGTGACATCCCTGGTGGGAATTTCATGTGAACCTCTTCCTGCAAATCACCATGCAGGAAGGCATTGTCTACATCCAATTGGAAAAGATCCCAACCTAACTTGACTGCCACTGCTAGGATACACCTGATAGTAGTCATCTTGACTACGGGTGAAAAAGTTTCAGTAAAATCAATACCCTGTCTTTGTATGTCACCTCTAACGACCAAACGAGCCTTTAACCTTTCTAAAACACCATCAGACCTGTATTTTGCCTTGTAGACCCATTTGCAGCGCAAGGCCTTTTTCCCTGCAGGTAGCATAACAACATCCCAGGTTTTCCCAGGTTTTGTTTAAATGTAAAGCTTCAAATTCTTTAGTCATAGCCATTTGCCAACCAAGATGAAGTGAAGCCTGGGAATAGGAAGTAGGTTCAGAGATATAGGAAGTGGAGTTGAGCAAGGCTTGATTTGTAGAGGACAAAGCAGAAAAAGAAAGCACAGAAGGTTGAATAGGAGTAGAGAAACAAGATGTAGTGACATGGGAAAGGAAAACATCACTACAAATATAATCTTTCAAGTAACTAGGGGTTTTGTGGGCTCTAGTAGATGCTCTGATAGGAACAACAGGAGAAGGAGATCGATCAGGGGACACCAAAGATGTAGGAGAGGGAGAGTGGTCAGTAGAAGAAGAAGTGAAAGTATCAGAAAAGGGAAAAGTTGGAGGAGTAGGAACTGGAAGGATAGAGTCATCAGAAACATGGAAAGAAGGAGACTTGACAGGAAAGAAATGAGGATTTGCATGTTTAGAAATGAAGGGAAATATAGCTTCATGAAATTTAACATTTCTAGAAACAAACACTTGCATTGATTTGATGTTTAGGAGCTTGAAACCTTTCTTTCCAGCGGAATATCCAATGAAAACACAAGGAATAGACCTAGGATCTAATTTGGATCTGTGAATAGGTAGAGTGCAAGCATAGGCAAGACAACCGAAAGCTCTTAGATTCTCATAGGAGGGTGGGGTACCAAACAAAATCTCATAAGGGCTCTTGTGTTGGAGAGGCTTGGAAGGAAATTTGTTAATAAGAAAAGTTGCAGTCAATAGACACTCACCCCAAAAAGAAATAGGCAGATTAGATTGATATAAAAGGGCTCTACAAGTCTCCAACAAATGCTTGTGTTTCCTCTCAACAACTCCATTTTGTTGAGGGGTGTAAACACAAGTAGTTTGATGTAAAATACCCTGTGAAGAAAAGAACTGAGAAGCTTCCAAACTAGTCCCAAGTTCTAGGGCATTATCTGATCTAATTTTTTTGACTTTTCTAGAAAATGGCCTTTTTATCATTGATAAGAATGTTTAAGGACATGAAAAGCATTCGACTTGGCACTGAGGAGGTAAGTCCAAGTCCCTCTACTAAAATCATCAACAATGATTAAAAAATACTTAAAACCATCATGTGTAGAGTATTTATATGGCCCCCCAAGTGTCAATGTGAATTAATTCAAAGATGTCAGTGGTTGATATTGTGCTAGATTGAAAAGGTAATTTAACTTGTCTTGCTTTAGCACAAATAACACAATGATCAAGGAAAGAAGATGAATTTGAACAAGTAATAGAGGGAATATTTCTCATATTAGATAAGAGCAAATGCCCTAAACGATTGTGCCAGAGGATTACATCAGAAGAACCAACTGCTGAACATGAAATAGGAAAAACAGTCTGATCACTACTACAAAAGAAAGAAATTGGACAAGAGTCCTTGATTTTGCTTAAAGAACTAGTACTAGGCTTGAATGAGTGAAGTAGATAGAGTCCTTCCTTTTGTCTACCAAGAACCATTGGCCTCTTCATTGAAGGGGCCTGCAAAATAGCACAAGAAGCAGAAAAAATGAGAATAGAATCACCTAGTTGACAAAATCGATGAACTGATAATAGATTGTACTTGAAACTAGGGAGAAACAACACGTTAGAGATAGTGAAATTGGGAAAAATGTTTACACATCCTGCCTGTGTAACTTTTACCCTTTGTGAATTAGGAAGATTGACAGAAACAGGTTTAGTAAGAGCCCTAACATTAAACAAAAGATTTAAATCACAAGTCATATGTTCAAAGGCTCCTGAGTCAAGGATCCAAACAGCAAAATCAGATTTTAGAGTAGGGTGTTCAGGGATACCAGGACAATTGGCAGTGATTGTGACTTCAGAACTCAATTCTTCTGGAGATTCAAACTTAAACTGCTGGAGAAGATGACATATGTTGTTGTATTATTCTTGAGTGATGTGTTTTTGTGAATTTGATTGACTCCCTTTAGCTTCAGAAGCAACTGCAGCATGTCCATGAGCAGTACCAAACTGAGTCTTTTTACTCTTGGTAAATTTAAAATCTGCTGGAAAACCTATGATTCTATAACATTTGTCAGCAGAGTGCCCTGGTTTGTTGCAGTGTGAGCATTGAAGTGTGTTTTTCTTAGCCTCGGGATATTTGTTGAATCTTTGAGTCCCAAAATGACTTTTAGTTGTCATGAATGCAGCTTCAGCTGAATGTTGAGAAACTCGTATCTCCCTTTGTTTCTCATCCTGGATCAGGAGTGAGTAAGCATGATTGATGCTTGGCAGAGGAGTGGACATTAGGATGTTGCTCCTAACACCTGAGTAAGTGTCATTCAAGCCCATGAGGAACTGAATGAGCCTACCCACTTGGTGTGACTTCAGGGTTTTGTCCTTTCCTCCACAAGAATATTCACAAGAGCAGTGATTGCAGGTATCTAGACTGTCTAACTCATCCCAAATTCTCTTTACCTTAGTAAAATACCCTGCAACATCAGAATTACCTTTAGTGAGATCACTAAGTTCTTTTTGAAGTTGATAGAGCATAGCTTTGTTGCTTTGACCAAATCTGTCCTCTAATTCTTGCCAGATGTTCCTAGCAGTTCTGGAATAGAGAACGCTTTCAACAATTTCCTTAGACAAGGAGTTGAGGAGCCAAGAAATCACCATGTCATTACAGCGACTCCAAGCAGTATAAAGAGGGGCATAGATCTGAGGTTCTAAGAAAGTGCCATCAATCAACCTGATTTTATTCTTAGCTGAAAGAGCTATGAATATGGCCCTTCTCCATGCTTCATAGCCATTACCATTGAAGGTAGAATTCACCAAGAGCATCCCAGGGGAATCCGAAGGATGCAGGTAAAAGGGATGAGAATGGTCATTGTTGCTGGAGGTTTGAGGAAGAGGAAGAGGCTGAGTTCCTGGGAGATCAACAGGAGAAGCTTGGACTAGAGGCGTATCAGATGGTTGAGTATTCACCATGGTGAAAGGAAATCAGAGAAGGAGCAACGAAAATAATAAATATTAGTGAGGGATCTATTGCTCTGATACCATCTTGGAAGAAAAGAACGATAGGAATTGTGAAATTTTCACTGTCTATTTCTTCTCAAGCTGTACATGTATAAATACAGTAAAAAGGAATCAAAATCTGTTATGCCTAGGACACTTGTACAAATCCTATTTGTCCAGCCTATAAATAATATAGAATTTTAATTTATACAAAATTAGAAAAATCAGATGATTTAAATGTCTATATTGTGGAAGCTTCCAAAATGATGAGTCAGCTCATCCAGATGTCTCAATCAAACTTTGAACCAACGGTCTTGATTTAATTTTGTTGTCTTGTGATGGACGGTTGTGATGCACAGGTCTAAAAGGAAATAAAAGTGTCTGAACCTTGTTCACTTCACACTTTGAAACTATTTCTTCTACTTTGATCTCCATTGTTGTCGTGAGTTTGAGCGTCTTCATCAACAACATTTAACCATGAACTTGCATATATTTGTATATTTCTATTGATGTAACTAAAAAACTTATAATTGCATGAAAGCATATGAAAATTGTTTGAATGAAAGTAAAAAAAATACAAAATACACAAACAAAAATCTAAAGAATTCAATTGAAAATTGACAAGGTAGGTTACCTGAAATTGGGAAAACACGAGTTGGAGGAAGAAAAAAATCTTTGAAACTTCAAAAATGAATATGGTTAAGTGAAATTAGAAGAAAAATTAAAGAGTGAGAGATAAGAGAGAGTTGATTAGATGTATAAAATAAAAGAAGTAAATTATGAGAGGAGAGAAAGTTTTGGTTTGATACAAATAGAATGGGGGAGGCTAGCTTAAAAATACAAATCCTAATGAAATAGTAGTTGTGAATGGTAATTAAATTAAATTATAACTATGTTTAATAATTAACTAGTAGATGTTTATTAACGTATGTAATTTTTCCCATTTGTTATTACATCCTGAGAGAGAACTAAAGCAATTTAAAAAGAAAATGACAAAGAGAGTGTTGAGATGAGGATAAGCGAAAAATAAATTATGTGCTTATCTAATTAATAATTTTTGCAATACTTATTAGGAAAATTTACGTGAAATGACAAACAGTTATTGTATATTATGCTCCATGGTTAAGACTTTCAGATATTTTTATTAGCGACTACAGTTTCTTAAGTTTTTCTATTCGGTTTCTAATTTTATAAATCCAGAATTTGTATAATTTGATTTCTGATGGTATAAATCCAAATTTTGTATATGTTTATCCAGTTATTTGTATACAATTTGTTGATACATTTGATTTGTATAAGTTATGAAAAAATCATAATAAATTACCATGTTTGTATATTTGCAAGCGAAATATACAATGGAGTTATGAAAAATTCCTAAATGTATAAATACATAATTTGTATATACTTACCCTGTTTGTATATTGAAAGCTAAATAGACAAATGAATATACCCATAGCAAACAAAACTACAACTATGTAACATAATTAAGTAAATTGTAACTATGAAGAGTTATTTATATCACTTACTTGCTAAAAAAAGATAGGAAAAATAGTAATAATAAAGTAAAAAAAAAGTGGCTAAAACAATTCGTACCGAAAATATACAAGGTATATAAAATATGTGTGATATACATAAAATATATCAAGTTATATACCTTTGATATTTGAGTAATATAATGTATGAAAATTGTATGTATGTAATAGGAGTATCATCGTATTGACTTTTGGATAAGTTATATTTATGTGAGATTAATATTTAAGGTTAGAGAGTATGCTAAGAGATCGATAATGAAAATTATGATTAAGGTAAGAAGAGAAATGGAGAGATATTGCTTGTGTTATAATATATGTTAGCATAATGTATTGTTGTTTCTATTGATTTTGTGATGTTTTACGTGAAACTAATTCAGGTCAGCCTACGATGCCTACTCACTATGTATGGTGTACTGATACTATTATTGTTACACCTTTTGTTGGTATAAGTTTGTCTCAGGTTACTTGAAGCATGGGATGACAATCAGGGGCGGACCTACACAGGGTCAAGTGGGTTCATATGAACCCACTTCGTTGAAAAATAACACCGTATATATATATATTTGATCAGTTTTTAAAATTTTGTATGTATATATTAACTTTTGAACCCACTAACACAAGTGTGACCTTTGACAGAGTGGTGAAAAGGGTTCAATTTTTCCAGCCAGCCCAAGTTCAAATCCTTGTTGCCACATTTTAATTTTATTTTTTATATCTTGAACCCACTTCGTGAAAATTCTAGGTCCGCCACTGGTGACAATTACTTATCATCAACTATCATCTACTATGTTCTCAAGTGGAAGTTGTGTGAGTATTTTTAATTATTTATTATATTTTCTATTCGTACTTTATTAGCAACTCTTGTACCTGTCTAGACTAGGTCTTTGAAATGATAGTTGCAAAGTGAAAACATTAGAGGTGTAGAATCCTAGCAAGTAGTACCAATATAATGGTCATGACCTACTGTTTGCTCCTTACCCAATTTTCAATTTTTTTTATTTATCCTTTTTGAATGTTCATATTCTGGATGACTTGGTTATACTTTGAATACTTTACGAGGTATCTCTCACGATATCATCAATATAGATATAAAGTAATTCAATCCGTCAAAATTTAGACAGATTAAAAGAATTATCTAATACTTTTGCCTTCATTAAATTTGAATCTAATTCAAATCTCGTGGTTCTTCATGACTATTTTTTCGTTCCTCTATTTTGGTTTCTAGTTTGAGTTCTATTTTTTCCTTCTTCATATTATGACATACGACAACAAATGAATTATCAAATCCGGAACACATAGAAAGAGATATGTCAAACTAGATTGGTTAAAGTGGGGCACATCTAGGTTTTTTATCCACACATCCATAATATCATTTACAATATATTAAATAAAATTGATAATTTAGTAACCGGACATATTGCAGTGCAAAGCTAAGCACTGAAACCTCTCAATTACCATGACAGGACGCAAGACCTCCTCATTAGGAAACCTCTCGATTGCAAACAATTTTGATAAGTGAAGTTTAATATTATGAATAATTAATAGAGAGATTAATACGGTGTAAAAGAGATAGTATTAAATTAAGGTGAAAGATTATATAAGAATAATTTAGTCAAATAACCTTTTAATTAAACTTTCTTAAGAGGTGAAAAATAAATATGACAGTAAAATGAACTAGAGTAGTACAAATTTCAATATTGAAACAATGTATTACTTCATTAATTATGCAAAACTTTTATATTAATAATTAAAATTTGTAACAGTTTATACGTAGAGATTGCATTCAATGCTACTAGCTCCTAGCAACATTAAAGACCACAAGGATTTCGTAAATTACTATACTTATTCTAATTATATATTTGACACATGTTTCTTGTTCAAAAATAAATATGACTATATAAATGTCTTTTAGCAAACGAAAGAAAAAAATCAAAATTATTGTTGAGATATTTATAAACAATTGAACAATAGAGAAAGCAATTTCTACCATCAAAAATTAATTTTAGAGAGTACTATAACAAATTACTTATTCTATCTTTTAAATTAATAGTAATCCACAAGAACATATAATTGATTTTTAAGTGTGAAAATTCCTTCAAAATGGTTAATGCATATATATATATATATATATAGGTTAGGAAAACTAATGATTTCAATTATTATATTTATATTAATATCTCCATCTTTCCAATATTATTAGTTTTCGAATTCTTCTTTTTCCTCCGCTTGTTTTTTTCCAAAAAAATAATGTCTTTGGTAATGCCGTGTGATGAGATCACTCTTGATTTCATATATACATAGAGCTTCTGAAATTGAATTGTGATATTCTAATACTTTGTATTATTTAATGTATAAACTGAGAGCTTGAGACCGGTGGTTTTTTTAAAAGAAAGAACTATTTGAGAAAATAAAACAGCAACTTGCAAGAGGGACCAGATTCTCACATTAAAAAACAACAAAAATAACGAAATTGGAAATGGTTCATATCTAGCTATCTAGAGAAGCACTATTTTCTATGACATGGTTAAACACAGAAAAACTATAAATCTATTTTTTTTGTCTGACCCCACTTATAACTTAAAAAGAAACATGACTAGATGACAAAAGGTGCTCATAGTAGAGTTGGTGGAGAGGGAGAAAAAAGATCAATTCCTCTTGTCCATTTCATCCCCATAAAATGGAAGTAGCTTCTTGGAGTTCTTCAAAATTCATGAAAACATTTTCATACACGTTCTCCTCCTCTTCAATATCGTCTTTGTTCTCTATGACAACATCAACCATTTCATTATTTCTCTCAATTTCAAGTGTAGGTGCAGCTGGACTAATTGAAGAGGCGTCAACTTTGAAACACTTAGCACGCTTAGACGAGGACGATGATGCATTCAAGTTTAACGCTTTGGGCACAATATTTATACTTTTTGGAAGTTTGTGTTTGAAACTACTGTTGTATAAAGCAAGAGATCTACGATATGACGTAGGAGGAGCATGGTTGTGTTCATCAGAATAGGACACCAAAAAATAGTTCTCATTCTTTGGGCTTTTCTCAATTATTTTTGTTGCTTTGCAGGATCCTGATGTACTACACTTAAAGTAGTTACTGATATATCATATACACAAAATATAATTAGTACTCATCAAATAATACATTTGTCTACATTTACAATTAATAGTTTTACTACTTTTTATCACGAAAATTGAGAACTGAACAATATTTTCTACGATATGAAAAAATGATAAAGAGAGCAAACCTCCGGAATGGAGAACCTTTGATTGACTTCTGACCATACTTACGCCATGCCCGATAAATGTGAGTTCCTCTTGCAACAAATCATAGATAACTCTTGTTGACTGATTTTTCCTAATTTCAAATCAAAAGTATTAAAATCAAAATTCTAAACACGCACACTTAAAATTTAACAGAGGAAATAGTTACCTTTTACAAGTTTTGATCAGAGGAGTTTTCATTGGTATAGTGAAATTAGGATAAACTTGATCTTGTAATTGTTGTTGCTGTAGATCAATCGATTCTTGTGGTGTTGTAGTAGTTGTTGGCACACACGTTGTCATTGGAGGAAGAGAAATTATTTGGGTAAATTGAGTTGGTTGAATGGGATGTAAGTACATTTCCTGGTTATTAATTTGGTCCGTGATTATGACCTGGTCATCTGATTTTTCAAATATCAGTTCTTGTGGTGTTGTAGTTGTTGTTGGCATACACGTTATTGTTGTTCGTAATGGAGGAAGAAACATTTGTTGACTAAATTGTGTTGGTTGAATGGGATCTAAGTACATCTCTTGATTATCATTTTGATTCATAATTATAACTTGGTCATCTGATTTTTCAAGTTGTTGTTGTAGATCAATCGACTCTTGCGGTGTTATAGTCGTTGTTGGCACAGACGTTATCGTTGTTGGTAATGGAGGAAGAATGATTTGTTGATTGAATTGAGTTGGTTGAATGGGATTTAAGTACATCTCTTGGTTATTATTTTGATCCATGATTATGACCTGGTCATTTGATTTTTTCTGGTGAGCAACTGAAAAATCTGTAGAGAAAATCTCAGTAAGTCATTAAAATTAGGCATATCAGCAGCAAAAATCTTGTCAAAAGTATTCCAATCATCATTTTCAGAAGTCACCAAGCCTGAGTTAGGAGCTGTAATATCTTTAGGCTTATTAATATTACAACCTCTAACCACAGCGCTTAAATCTCAATTATTATCCTCCATTTTAAATCTATATATATAATTATATCTAGTTAACTACAGAAAAATGGGATAGGGGTAAGAAAATCCTTAAGATTTTAAAAATGTGTTTATTAAATAACTAAGGATATTTTCTGTAAGAGAGGAGTTAGGAAAAAGATAAAAAAGAGGGCTGATTTATGAAGGAAATAACTGAATTTTTTTTAGTGGGTGGAAAGTTAAAAATCAAAGACTCAGATAAAGAAAGGTGAACCAAATTGGCTTATTATATAGGGAACTCATAGAGGTACCTACCCGCTCCGTGCACATCCATATTCAATTAACATTTAATGAACATTTAATGTTCTTTTCCCTTTCATGGTGATGATAATTAGAATATAATAAAAGATAAGCTCTTGTACCCATTTGTTAAGGAGTTGATAGTTTGATTTTTTAAATTAAAAAATTCTTAAATAGTGAAACGGAAGTCCCCTAAGAAAAGAAAATTTGCAATTTCAATAATTTTATGCCCCTTGACTTTACAATAATCTCAAAGTGGGGCCAATAATTATAGTCAATTTTTTCTCTAAGAACTATATTTACGGCGACATGACTACATCACATAACAATATGTTAATAACTTTGATAAAGCAACAATATATGTTATAGATGCTTCAAGATTTTAGGTGTTGTAATGTCTTGAAAAGGGAAATTACACGCATGCACTTCCCAACTTTGATGCAACACTCGAAATATTGTTAATACAAAATTTTGCATAGATTAAATTAAAAGATAGTCCACTACATAAAATATTTTGTGCGTACAAAAGTCTACATAGACTAGATCTAAATACAACTCAATGCATTAAACACTCTGTTAACACAAAATTAGGAAAAATATCGTTGCCTAAGAGGTGTGATGTAGAAAGCCTATTCTAATACAAGCATTAATTGTTACTTGTATCTTAGATAGACTAGATTCTCACAATTAAAATAATATAAAATTACTGACATTGTACAAGGTGCAATTTGAATTTGGCACGAGGACTAGTTCAAATTTGACACATAATAGCATCTTCCTAATGTAAACCCTTGCAGGAGAGAAATATGACCTCATCTACTTGTAAGAAGAACATCATTGAAAAGCTCTAATAATACAAAAGATTCACGATCTTCTGATTATTTCTTGCTCTTATTTTTACTTGTCATTATATTTACACTTATTATTATCCATGTTCTTCATACAATTTACAATAATAACAATAAGAATAGCATACTTAGCGTAATCGCATAAGTGGGATTTGAAAAGGATATTGTGTAATGTATAATCAGTTTTACTCCTACCATGTGAAACTAGGGTAGTTATTCTTATTATCCTTATTCTTAGCATAATTTCTACTCTCTAATTTATTTTTCCTATACCAATTTAGCCACAAAGCAAAGGAGTTTGATCGATCATAGTACCTTTGTCTTTTTAAGCCACAAAGCAAAGGAGTTTGATCGATCATAGTACCTTTGTCTTTATCCTTGTTTTTAGGGATATGGCACAAGTACCTTCGTAGACTATGACCAAAATTTGATACACACTTTAACTAAACTATGGTCCTATTACTAACCTGAATTCATTTTTTGTAATTTTGTATACCTTTTGGCTTATGTGGCACACTCTGTGACTCCACGCAGTTGAGGCACGTGGGAGATATTTTGATACCACGTAAGCCAAAAAGGTGTACAAAATTTAAAAGAATGGGCTTGGGGGGGGGGGTAATAGGACCTTAGTTTAGTTAAGATCTGTCGCTGGAATTTCGGTCATAGTCTAGAGAGGTACTTGTACCTTATCCCTTGTTTTTTACAAATTCAACTTTTAAATGAATAGTAGCAATTTTTCTGGTAAACAACCATACTGATCACTTTGAAGAATTAGTACGTCCTAATGATTAAATTTATAAGAGGATGATTACAATTTCACTTTACGTTGAAGAAATCTAAAGTTCAAATATCATTAGAAGTTCTAGTGTCTTTTATATGGACAAGTCTTTGTTTTATGTATACGACAATAAATTTTTTCCAACTGTCTATCCGTTCAATGTTAATCGTATTTTCTTAAGTATACATATAATTTGTTAGCAAAAATAAATTTTAAAGCATGTAAATAGGACTATATATTCTGTAGTATTTCATAGTAAATTATGATATTATAATTATATTTTCATGCTTGTAAAACAAAAATAATGTCTGAGTTTTATTTTGTTTTATTATTAATATATACTATTAAAAACATTTAGAGGATTGGGTATGGGCTTGTGGCCTAATGATTTAATACAGTGGGAACAATTTTATCACGATTTGAGCCTACACCCGCATGTGACCGGCACTCGAGAACCATTGTTGTCCCTCAACTGAACCCTCATTCTTGCTGACTACAAGCAGATGACTAACTCAAGCATACATAAGCATCAAATTTAAAGAAATGTTTAAAAACAGCTTACTGAATCTCAAAACTGAACAGAATATACCCAGTATGATACATAAGTTTTAAATAAAACATCTGAAACTGAAAGACTCTCCAAAACTGTATATTTGTAAATCATCTACTATACAAAAGTCAGTTTCAGGACAAGACCCACGACTCCTCAAAAGAACTACTACTAACAACTTATAAAACTGGAGTACTCCGAAAGCAAGAAGGTCTTACTCATAAGCAGACGAGCGGATGAAATGATCTCAACAGACTTTTGTTGAGGATCTTAAGAACCTGTATTTTCATCATTAAAAGATGCAGATCGTATGACATCAGTACATTGAATGTACAAGTATGTAATATAGTTGAATAACAAATAAATGAAAGAAAGGACTACAATAGATAACAATGTACTCAAGCTGAATTTAAAGAAATAAATGAGTTAAAATATTTAAAGCTTTACAAAATACTTTCTCATCTCTGAACTCAACATAATAAGTGATGTATAAAAATAAACTTTAACTCTATTGGGAGATTCTCTAATCCCCAACCATCAATATGAGTTAGGTGATGATACAACGTCTCGTTCACGCTGCCAAAATTGTCCTATACCTTGTCGGGGTATAGAACACCTCAACTTAGTGAATCCACTAAGCTCTTCCCGAAGGCACTTAGGATTCATCTAAAAAGTATGATCATGTACCCATGTTGGCATACATAGTTTATGAGAAATGTGAGTTGTCTGAACTTATCCCCATATCGGTTCTCAATACTACTCCCAATAATATATACTCATGCTCAATGTTTAAAAACACACTCTTCCTCTGGTTTGAGATAATTGCTCAAACTATCCTCTTAAAATAGGTAACTGCTCTTCTCATTTAGAAATCAAAGTTTCTCTTTTATCAATGCAAAAACTGATAAATTTGGGAATACTTAGTTCCCTTATACTATAACTCATTCATATTTGAAAACTCTTTCTCAAAAATATATCAAAATCATATTGCGATATGATCATTGATGACCCGGGAAGTCATACTGCATAAACATTGATGGCATAACTAGATACCATATTGCTTAAACATTGATGGTATACTCGATTATCATACTAATCATGTTTTAGAAACTCTTTCTCAAAACTCATCTTTACTTCCTCAAAAACTCAGTTTAAAACTCAAGTGTTGACTTTAAAAAAATTCTCAAGATTTATAACTCAATTCATAGGGTTCATGGGAAAATAAGGACATGAACGACTCAACTCAAGGATCTTAATAGCAATATGGAAGATCAGTACTCAGAACTCAACGATACTACTCCTCTAAAAATACTTAATTCATAGGGTTCATGCTTAAATATAGACATGAACGAATCAACTCAATAATCTTAATGAATAACATATAACAATTCAATAATTAGGAATAGAATTTCAAAAAAAAAAATAGGGACTCGAGAACTCAAAATCAACTCATCTCAAGAATACTCAAATCTAGGGGTAGAATCTTAGATTTTTCTTTTACTGATTTGAAAGTAGATGTAGGGCATTAGGACAAACTAGTCCAACACTATGATAACCTTACATACCTGGAAGAACAAGGTTCTTGAAGAATCTTGAAAAAGAACTTGGTTAGAAGCCTTGAAACTTTAGCTTGAAGGAGAACAATCAAGAAAACCTTTCTTGAGATTCTTGAATTACTTTCTTGAAATGATATTGCCAATATTATAATTTTCATTAGTGATTCATAATTGTATGGAGAAATTTGAGTTGGAAAGAATGGAATTTTTGGTGAAAGACTTATCTTGAAGAAGAATCTTGAAAAATATTGAAAGAATCTTGAATGGAGTCTTCTACTTAAATTTTTCCTTAGGATTTTGCCTTAGGGTTTGAGAGAGAAGAGAATGATGAAATAAGAGATGAAAATCTGATTGTTTTGGGTCTTTAATTCATCAAGAAATTTGTTTAGGGTTTTCTTAGAGGTAAAAAGACAAAAATGATCCTTTTTAATGTTTTCCCATCGGCAAATTCATCACAGTACTGTATCAGGTTACTAAAATGGTCATAACTTTTTAGTCAAACCTTAGATTGTTGCGAAATTATTGATGTTGGAAAGAATATTCAAATACCTTTAATATAATAGGTTATGGTCCATGTGACTCTTTATATTCTAAGAGATATGTTCGTTTGAAGTTGACCCAAGTAGAATCTTAAATCAAAACTTAATCGATAAGAAAACTTTCAACTCTAATTTGTGCTAGGAGTTTCTAGTGACCTTAATTGATATCCAAAATCATTTCCACAATAAAGAATTTACCTTTACACATATGGAAAATTTAAGAATCACCCGATATGACCCTACAAGTAAATGGAGAATGGTTCGAGTCTTAACTTAGAAATTCTCGGGGTGTTACCATATCTCCCCCTTGGGATCATTCGTCGTCGAATGACAGTTGGTCTTAGAATGAAAAGGGGTTATTGTTACTGTATTCAAGTCTAACTCAGAATCACAAAGTACTTAACACAGGGTGATTATTCTGATCTAAATCACAAGCTTCGGGTTCTATACCTTTGTATGAAATTTCATCCCAAGAACAGTACTCCTTACCGCTAAATTCAGCTAACCTCGAGATCACATTTGTCCACATGTTAACAACACCACATTCAAGCCTAGTACTATAAACACTCCATGGACTCCTACTAACCAATCCTTCTAAGAATTTCTCATTCTCTAATCATCTCTACCAACTACAATTTCACACATTACTATCGGGAACTGACCAATTGCTCTCATTTAACTATTACTCATAGTAAAATACCATCATATTTTTGCCCCACATTATACTTTAGATGGAATACAAATACCCCCCCTACCACAATAAGAAACATCAACCCTCTCATTCTATTATTACTCAACTACTATCAATAACATCTCTAGGAAAACTGAAAAAGATCAGTGAAAGAGCTTAGGGTGAAAGATCATAAGTACGATTCACTCAAGAAATCTGATATAAGAATATGCATGACATGACATTATATTTTTAGCCATTGAGAGTAAATCATGAATTTGCGAGACTGAGCATACTATGAGACATGAGTGCTTATATGAATAGGTTCATATCAGGAGGCCGATATCCATAACTTTATGGATAAGATCGAGACCAATGGGATAATGTCTTTGCCCCCCATTCTGTGAACTGAGCATAGATGTCAATCTCTCTGAAGTGCATGAGCATAAGTTATAGTGTCACGACCCGAGACTACCCCCTAGATGTGACATGGCGTACTTGACCCCGAAGGGGTCTCATACAAGCCCTTAGCATACATCATTGCATATGTCATAGAATAAAAGCGGAAAATTAAAACTTTTTCTTCAACAATAGAAGTCATTTCTATAAATTCAAAAAGAGTCTAACCACTATCTCATTGGCAGTCTAATACAATAGAATACTTAAACATATAAGGATACAACCCTTACATAGTTCTAAAATGAAACTATAAAGAAACTACTAAGGCATCTACTAAGTAAGATGTTTGTCCCCGAACTTGAGGACTCATCAAGTAGCTTGGAGGATCACCTATCCCAAGCTTGAACCAATAGATCCCATCTTCATGAACCAACCCCTTACATTTGTAGAAAATATAGAAATCTGGGTTAGCACAAAAATGTACTAAGTATGCTAGCAATGCAAAAAAACATTTAAAACATGCTAGAAGGGACATTTCATTTGAAATCATGCTTTATGCCATTTTTGAACATCATCATTGAAATAGTTGGAGAATGCAACCAATATGGCAACTCACATACATTTCATTATAACCTGAGAAATATCATTATAACAACAAGCATAGTCTCCAATATCAATATAATACACGTCCCAATCTTCACAATACCTAGCCTCCAATTATACAAGAATACACGGTTAAATACCAAGACCATCACATCATGAAGTAATCATCACATAAGCAACCTCTAAAACACACTTTTGCAATGTATGGTAACTAACATGTATTTACAATGTACCATACAAATCCAATAGAACGTGTATACTCATTTCATGGTAAATCTATTACCTTAGTAACCTCCAGGAAATACTTGTGCAATGTGGGGTTCGCATCCCATAATACCAACCCTACTAAGTACTCCTTTGAAGCTACCTTAGTGATGCATTACATCTTTAAACTTCATTATATGCAATATTCACAAATTAAGGAAATAATCATGCACCTTACTCGAATACAAGGAAAGTCATGCATAACAACTATTCATTCAATACACATACATGCATTCGAATCTCATCATAATGCAAAGGAACCATCCCATGTCATCCTACTAAGTCTACTTGTGCAATGTGGAAGTGAAGTCCCATACCCCCACTCCTACTAAGTAAACTCACCAACAATTCATAGTATAGTTCATATCTCATTCATTAACTTCATTATTATAGGGAAAAGTTTCCATAACCGACATAGACCATGTGAGCTACATGGAATCCAGTGTCATATATCCCCACACCGAAAGAAGGCATTCTTACTTGCCGAAGGTAGAACTAATTATATTTAGCTTCTAAGTGGATCCACTAGCTAAGTCCTATGTTTGGCACATAGTTATGGGATAGGAAGATTGCTACTAGAAACCCAACCTATTGCATTAGCGGAGGAGCTTCCATCTCATGAGTTTACTATAGATGACCCAACCTATTGCATTAGCGGAGGGGACTTTTCCTCATTGTTCATATCCACTCGGTACTAAGCATTATTTCCCAATTATACATAATTAGTATGGAATTGTATCTATATGTGTGAAGGCATACTTTACCCTTCGTTCAATACAACTCACTAAATAGCTCATAAATTCATTTAAATGTGAGAACTAACTTTCAACCTTAGAATCATCATTAGTATGTGAGTATAAATTTCACACTAAGATCATGTGTTCTCATGAGAATGGAATTTCAATCAACACAATAGGATCATCATGGTCATGTACATTTCATGCATAATAATAAGAAAAGGTGCATATGAGAACTATACTTTCAATTAACACCATTGATACATCATATTCATGTTTATGCATGGAGTGTGTGTGTGCGCATGATTGTCCTCACAACAGCACAACAATAACAACATTATCATCATATACACCTCCCTTCTCAAGGGGGTCACAAGATGTACATAATATCCCAACTCAAGCACGATTCACATATATAGCATTTAAGGATCTTAGACCATGTAATTCAACATATCTAATATTCATTACAATAGACATGGATACATTCATCATAGCAACACCATCATGATCATAACATAACATTCGTATTCATATCGTATCATACTTAGTCATATCTAGGGTTGTTGGGGAGAGGGACCTTATCTCAACACTACAATACATGTGGCAAGTAATCACCTCCACCATAAGTGGATAGATAATTAATAATTAGAATACTTGACAAGTAAACACCCCCACCATAAGTGGATCAATCCATTCATATATAATAACTTCACATAACATACCTTCATAGAGTTCCCTTCAAGGCCAAGAGTTGAGATCAAGTCTAACATCTTAGGTTTGGCACAATATATAGAAGAACATCATAATCCAACAACATAACCAATATGATCAGTTTCAAGGTAATTCATATCTACAAGATTCTATCATATTCCAATCATGTCTAGGTGATCTAAACTAGGGCCATTCATCAACCCTAGAAGATCACATCTAACCCCTCAATTTGCCTCTTGAATGATATAACCCTAGACCAAGTCAATTTCATCTTAGATTCATAAGGTAATCAATAATACATGTAAAATTATACTTAGATCATGTAATTACATCATAAACAACTCTAATTCAATCAATTGAATCGACTTCTAACAACATTCATTGTGTAGAGAAAAGCCATAGCTAGGGTTGGGGGAAAACTCATGGATTCTTTAGATTTGAAGTTAAAACCATCTAAAATCAGTAGTTTTACCAATAATAAACATATTTCAATCTTTAAGAATAACTTATAAAGGAATCCATGGGGTTGAGTTGAAACCCTAGCTTTTGAAGATTTCTAAAATTGAGTTAAAAGCTTTTGAGAGGGCTCCATGGGTGATAGCTACCCATGGATGAAAACCACCATACCTTAGGTGTAGAAACCCACGAAAATCCTAATAGAAATCCTCCATATTCAAATCCCTAGGTTGGTTTCTTCATTGGTTTTCAATGGTGTTCTTGGAGGGAAGACTTTGGGAGAGAAAAGGGAATTGGGTTTTGATTTGGGGTCTTGACTCGTGGTGAAATAATGGATTATTTTAGGGTCCTATAAGTATATAGAGTTCATTAATTAACCACCTAACCGACCTCCCCTAATCCCCACTTAATTAACTAATTAAAACTAAGACCCCTAACTTAAAACAGAAACTTCAAAAACTGGCAGCATCCACGTTTGCCCATCCACGGACCGTGGATGGGTCTACTGGACGTGCTGTGCTTCCGTGGATTGAAACTGGGGCTTTAAAATGTTGCAGGATTCATGGGAGACTAAGTATAGAACCACTCCCAAGACCTACGGGGTTTGGTTTGATATACTGGGCGTGGAAAGCCTCCGTAGATCACCACCAAAAAGCTGAAAGTTTGCTGTCTAGACAGCTTTGGGGGACTGTTTTGGGGTCCTCTTCTAGGACCCCTCGATTGGTATTAGGGGAGTCGTACCCGGAAGTTTAACCCCTAAACATGTCCATCTAAGTATGATAGTCACTTTTACAAGTTTTCACCCTCAAACAACACTCCAAATTTCGACGACAAGACCCTTACAACTCACTAGTTCAAATTACTAGTTTTCGGACGTTATAGTCGTTTCTTAACGTTTGACCTCTAAAATCATCAAACTAACTTGGAAAGACATTTTTCATCATTTAAACAAGTTTCCAACTATAAACTAACATGTGAGGCTCTAATTCCACCTACTAGATGTAGTCAAGCCTTAGCTAGGTCTTACTAGTTCGTACGGGGTCTTACACATAGACACAATTCTAATATTAGAAAACATCAACATAATGTTGTAGCAGTTGGCTTTGAGGGATACTCTAGAGAATTAATGGATTGATATATCTCTAAAACTCTTTCGAAACACATCGTTATCTAATTCTCCACACTTGACTCGTTTTCTCATCTTATCATCTCCCCCTTAGTTTTGAAGTTGATACTCTAAAGCTATGGATTTATTCCATCATCTCTAAACTAGTCTACGTTCACCTTACTCTAATACTCGGAAAAGTCTTATCTCATGGCTACTGAACTTTCCATAAGTGGTACTAAGACTCCTTCTAACACATCTTTCTAAGATGCTTATATTGACCTCTTCTCATTGGCTTATAAGTCCACTTAATCTAACTATTATTAATCAACCTTCTCCTTCTTAGCCTACTAATAACATCCTTCTAGGTTCATATCAACCTAACTGGAGGAAACTTTGAACTATATTTAATAGGCTCGTCATTGACTATATAAAATCCTTTCTACCAAACTCTTAAGGGTAATAATTAATGCTTACATCAGCCTACTCCACATTGACAACTCAAATATGCTATCTAGGCATACATGAAAAATCATTAACTTAATTAGAACCTCGTCTGATTACATACAATCTCGGGTACACCTCTTAATTTTGTTGTTACTCTTATGACTTAGCCACACTTTACTACTCTTATCTAAAAGTTAGAATCCCATACTTGTACCACTCACATTCATTGTAACTAACCTCTTAATTTCTCACCTACTCTATGTCAAGTCTAGCCGATCAGATCTCAAGACTAACATCATTCTTTTGATCACGACGCTCATTTCAAATTCAAGCTTAATGTTTATTACTACACCCAGATATCAATATGATTGCTCGCTTACTATGCTAACTTACAACTACTAGATAAAAATTAAGAAACACTCGCCCACTAAAACCTCATGACAAGTAGTCAATCTTTATCCCTTAGTCTTCATACTTACAATTTACTGTCACACTTCCTTTCACAACTTAAGTACTATTTACCCATTCAATATAAATCATTGCCTAATTAGTTCTATAATCCTTGGAATATTATGGAGTTCCCCCCTTTATAAATCATAAGCATATCTTAGATCTATCACCTCATGAATACTCTCCTCTTTTATTTAAAACCTACACTTGGTCATTACTAACATAATGTTACATTGACAGAAACTCCCTTCTACTTAAAGTATACTTTAACTTATCTTGACTAGTAACTCTTACTTAATCTTCTATCATGAAATCCACATAAGATTACTACTCCATAGACTACACATGAGGGAAAAACTCATCATTAATAACTTACTGGGTGCATGACTACAGTAACATAGTTTCCCTCATTGCTATCTCCCTTTCTTAGATTATTGAAAATCTCTGTATGCATGCTTTAACTTTGGGCACTTTAACTACTACTTCTTATAACATCATAACTCATACTATCTTTTTGGGTGAAAATACTACACAAGCTCTAAAACACACTTCCTCACAAGTGTCTCAATTGGAACAAGGCTTAGAGAAGAGAGTACATTTCACTTTTAGCTTGTACGCACAATTCATATGAATAGGAGTACATTCTTTCAAAACTCAACACTTAAACTCACTCACGGGCTTCTCTCAAGCCCCTTTGCAGTCTCATGATTTTCTTAAGATTTTTGCTGAGAGTAACTTATCGATAAGGATCTGGCTTTGCTTTTCAACTACCTTGAGTACGAGAGGTAGGCGAATGGATATGAGAAGTGCACGAGTTAGAATAAATTCCTTATGGCAGTTCTATTGCAGGATTTAGAGTATGAAAGAAGGGAAATTTTCTTAAATGTTTGTAGTCCCTCATTTATAGAAGTGGGGCCCTCACAACCATAAATAAGATCCTACTGACACGGCTTTATAGAAACCCTAGGACACTTGAACTCTGTTCTCTGATACCAAGTTTGTCATGACCCGAGCCTATACCCTAGACGTGGCCGGCACTCGTTAACCATTGATGTCCCTCAAGCGAACCCTCATCATGGATGACTACAAGAGGATGACTAACTCAAGGATATATAAGCATCAAATTGAAAGAAATATTTAAAACAATTTACTGAATCTCAAAACTGAACTGAATATACTCAGTATGAAACATAAGTTTTAAATAAAACATCTGAAACTGAAAGACTCTCCAAAACTTTCTATCTATGAAGCCTCTACTATACAAAGACAAGTGTCATGACAAGACCCACGACTCCTCAAAAGAACTACTAGTAAAAACTCATAAAACTGGAGTACTTTGAAAGCAAGGAGGTCTCACTCATAAGTGATATGCTAAAATTACACTTCTCTTAAAGAAGTATACGCGATCGTTATCAAGTAAAGAACCCAACTTGTAGGTTGGGGTCGATCCCACGAGGAATATGGTTCAGACTTAAACTTAACACACAATTATCTTCATTTAGTCAAACTATTTCCGAGAAAAGTAAACAGGGGGTTTTGTAACTAAAGTAACATATTGTTGATTAAGTAAAAAGTAAACAAGATTCACAACTTGATTTATCAATATAAGATGTAAACTAGGGTATATGTGTTCCCCACAAGCTCTTAACACAGTAATCCTAATAATAATAGTTAGTGTTTGACATGCAAGGTTGGTAAGTTAGATATCCTAAGTGATTGGTCCTCAAAATAGGGAATTTCACCGCGCAACTTGGTCTGTCTGTGGGTGTATGGTTTACTAACCCTTACCCTTACCCCAGATTAGTCATCATATCAATTTAGTTTAGTTTTTACCCTCACTTCAATTGAAATCAAACTATTAG
Organism: Solanum chiquidenum; assembly: GCA_029582725.1. Lineage (NCBI taxonomy): Eukaryota > Viridiplantae > Streptophyta > Magnoliopsida > Solanales > Solanaceae > Solanum > Solanum chiquidenum. Next base: position 31,736 of record JAJOOS010003253.1, on the reverse strand, counting down.
ATAGCATCTTTAACTAAATCTCTGTTGTTTAATCCTTTTCGCATTCATTACCCCCTTGGTAAGGCAAGTAGGAACAATGCCAGTTATAACGTTTGCAACCGTTAAAAAGACTACTAAACTAAAGGATTAACAGTACATGCATAAATACTATTCAAAAATTACTTAATTATTATTCATACTTTGTTAATTGCTCATGATTCCCACAACCCTAGTTGTGGATTTAGTTACCCATGTTTGAGAGTTAACAATTCATAATTAAGTTGAAAGAATTCATGAACTTACAGTTAGAATAGATAAAACCTGAAATCTTGAATTGAAATTCAAAGTGAAATTGTGATTTCACGTATAAGGACACTACTTCCAGTTCAAGTGCCAACGATCGTGAGTAGTAATATAACCCAACTAGTGAGTTGGGGTCGAGTCCCAATGGAGAGATTCGTAATTGAGAATCAATAGAAAAGCAAAAATGTGTTCAAGTCAATCATGGCTATAGACATTTACGAGTAAAAACATGATAAATTAAAGGGTGACACAAGTGTCAATTATTGAAGGGGGTTTTGTAGTCAATAAACAACTAAAATAACAATTGAAAACGAAAATACAAATATGGAGACTGGATTCTTGGGATGTGATAGGATTATGGGCTAAAATAAACAACCGGGTAAATGCTATTGATAGTAAATCACTGCAAATTGGTAACTAAGCTAGACTTTAGTGGGGGTAAATTTTCTCTCGAACAATTTACCCCGAATCAAATCGGTTTCTCTCGAACACCAATAAGCGACAATGAAGCACAACTTTTGTCTTAGTCCATTCACTCTCTCGAGTTGAATGTGTGGGAGAGTGTTTAGGATTCACTCTCTCTAGTTGAACCCACGACAACCCAGTAACCACAGACTATCGATTCAGTAGTTTTGGTTTTAAAACCTCTCTCTCGAGCAAGTAAGAAACACAAAGATAAAATTGTATTTGCAACTACAACCCCATTAAATTCAAACACAACTACTGAACGAAATCACCTTTAAACAGCAAATTAACTATCTATTAGCAATACCCAGCAGTAAATTCAACCCATATTCATATAATCACACCCGAAGAATTGGGGTTTCGCTAGACATAGTAAAGAGATAGAAATCGATACCAAAAAGTATTTTCATCAAGTGGGTATGATAGATATTGTCTTTACACACGTCTAAGATGAAGAATCTTCAATACCCACTTCCAATTGCTTAGAATGGAAACCTTCAAATATTCAAACCTAAGGAACAAGGTCTCCAAAACTCCAAGTTCTAAGAACTAAAATTAAAATTTGATATTGGTTGCATACAAAATCTGATACTAAGCTAAAAATTTAAACAAGTATTTATAGTTGTCAAAAAGTGTATTGTGAAGGATCACTCGGCGCAGTTAGTTGGGATCGCCGATCCACTGGGCGATCCGCCCTTTGGTCTGGTTTATCACCTTTCTGCATTGGCCTTCAGCAAATTCAAGTTTTGTAACGTTGGGCGATGGAGTACTGCATCGCGGAATCGTTCAGCGACTCACTGACTGCTCTTTTATCTCGCCGACTCGATTTTCGCCCTCAGATCTTGCCACACTAGAACATTAGGTGAGACCATAGCCATTCCGTGACTCGCCTAATGGTTTAGGCGATCCTCAGGCCATCTTTTCTTCGTTCTTTTCAGCTGCCTTGTTCCTTTCTGCCCAATAGTGTCCATGCTTTGTCTCTAACTTCAAATATCTGAAACTCAAGGATTTTCATCAGTTATTGAGATAAAATATGCATTTGAGGACACTAAATCTATTAAAATTAAGCCTTAAATGAATCCAAATCGTGGACTCATCAACACCCCCAACTTAAACTTTTGTTTGTCCTCAAGTAAAACTCAAGATCAGCAATTCAGAAAGGATGTCACAAATAGTGCTACACAAGACTTAATCATGAATGCACACAAAAAGACTCAACTTACTCGTGCAAGGATCAATTGTACACTCAAAGATTCAAGTTGTGACTCACCATTACCAAAGAATCTCAAGCTCACATTACTTGCTTCAAATGCAAGTTCAAGCTCAACAAAGGCCTCACACAAAGAATGATTTCATATTCACACACAATGGTTCAATCATTTAAAGGTTCAGAATCAAGATCAACACTCACACTCACAAAGATAAACACAATGCATGTTTTCACCCATAGGTTTACCCGTATTTTCCAACCAACACTTGTTTCAGCTCACTCAAGATCAAAAAGGTCTTTCAAGGCTTGTAACGGGGATGAGTGCAAATGTATGGTCATTTAGGCTCATTGGTTATAGTCCTCATGAAATGCGGTGTGAACAACACTTCCTTTCCTTTTATTCATCATTTTTCATTTGTGCTTTCAAGTCATCCCATTATTCACTTTCAATGGACTGTTGGAAACCCCGTTTCTTTTTGTCTTTTCACAACTTTATTCCACAGCCTTTTCATTCTTTCTCTTTTTCATTCTTTTCTTCTTTTTCTCTCTCTTTTTTTCTTATTGTACGGAGGGGTTCCATTTTTCTCAAAACCATGTGTCAAAGGGGACTTTCTTGCACTTCTTGATTTACCTTCTCTTTTCATCACACCCCCAACTTAGGCTTTTGGCCTAAGTTGGCTATTCACACAAACCACAAATCATGAGGATTATGGGTAATGGGTCAAGAAAGGTCACATTTTTATCAAGTTTCTTCCAAGAAAAGGCTAAGGCTCAAAGGGTGTTCAAAAGAGGTTCACACACTCACTCACAGGGTAAGACACAAAAGAGGGATAATGTCAAATTGTTTCACACTCTTTAACGTTGCCTAAGATCATATCAAGAGTTTGCATCACTTAGTTAGCCGGACCAATGGGGCAAATTTTAGGTGTCATCACACATGGTTCACGGTAAGCTCATCACACAAGGCATTGACACCAAAGTCAAACAAGACTCCACACTTTCGTTAGTGTGCAATGTTCATTACAAGAGGCTCAATTCGATACTTGGCTAGTCACAATGAGATGCAAAGAGTTCACATATTCTCTATGCCACTTCAATTGGCCTCGTCGTAGCCGTGCATTCATTTTTTCGATTATGAGCACTATTCAAGTCATCGGTATTGATCAAAACCGATACTAAAATTTACAAGAGAACAGTCATATTCAACACACACAAGAGGTGGAAAAAAATTTTGGAAGGGTAAAAGATCATATACAATTAAAAGCAAGGAGTCACAAGCTAAACCTTCTACAAAAAGTAGTGTATAACACAAATTTAGATCAAAGCCCAAATATATAAACAAAACAAGAATTTTGAATATCACACAAAAGGTGGGCCTCACCCCACCACAAATAAAAACATTTGTCCTCAAATGCAAACGAAGATATAATATCCATAAGTCAACATAAAGATAGACAAAGAGGAAGGTAAAGAAAGGATCCTTTCTAAGTAGTAGCTCCGTCTGTCTGGGCATTAGTGTCAGGTGCATCAGTCTGGACTTAGGCATCAGTGCCCGGATTTCCTTCAAAAGGAACAATAGCACCAAACTCACCAGGCTTTTCTACAGGTGTGTCCGCCAAAAAATTTCGAACAGCTGTATAAAGTCCCCGGGCCCGGACCTATGAAGGAATAGAGGGGTCTCGGGAAGAAGTCTTCCTGTCAGAGGTTCTTGCTTGTCCTTCTTGAGAGGATTCGACCTCCTTTCATTCAATTTGAAATTTTGTGCTCTTATCTTTCGGGGTGGCACGATTTTCCCAGCAACTTTTGGTCTAGCCATGTCTGCAAAACATTGAGACAAAGTTAGGAAATATTCGAACAGAAGCACAGAAAATTAGTTTTAAAGCTATGGCAATTTGGCGATGGGAGACCCTTTCAGCGAATCACCGACAGCTTTTGGCGAGCAAGAACTAGCTCGCTGAAAGTTACAGTGTGAAAAGGATTTAGGGGTGCAGACTAAGGGCGGTCAGGAAGTCTTTCAGCGAGTCGCCGAGTTCCTTCGGCGACCTAAAGCTTCTCGCCGATAGTTACAGAATCCAACAACACATTAAAGCATGAAATTAAAGGCGAGATAGGGACATTAGGCAAACCACCGAGTGGTTTGGTGAGCTTGACCTAGCTCTCTAAACGATCCAACGTGCTTATTTTCATCCCAACTTCTTGAATACAACCCCACAACCCCCGAAAACAAAATCAAACCATGCACAACTCAAATTCAAACAAGACCCATAACATACAATCACTGCCCCACAAAATTTTAATCTATTTCAATGCACCAAGCTATGGTATTTAAACAATCAAAACACTACGGATAAGATATTCAAATTAAAATTGGCATATAGGCATACTAATCCTATCAGAGAGGCCAAGCACACGACAACACGATAAAATCATTTGCATAAGAGTACAAATTACTAAAAATAAATGCGGAATTCGGAAAACCAACCTTAAAATGCCGATAAAAATAAAATTGAAAAGCTAGGCGGCAATGTAATCCAAATCCAAGCACCAATCGATCAACTAAAACACTTAGAAAATGCAAAACAAATATAGAGAATAACGTGCAGGTGTGAGTTTGTGAAGCGTTAAAGAGAGGGAAAGTGAAGGAGTTTGAAAAATATAACCTTTGGCCCTTGAATAAACCGTCCAAATTTAACCCATTTGACGATATTAGTCGAGCTCGCCGAACCATTCGGTGACACACCGAGTGCTCACTTACCTCGCCGAGTTTTATAGGACCCTCAATTGATGTGAGGATCCAAATGGCGGACAAGATCGAGATCGCTGACTTGATCGGTGAATCGCTAAGAATTTCTTGGGCTCACTGAGGTTTACAGACTCTACCTTAAAGTTGTCTTGAGTCTAACAGCGATCTAGGTTGGGGTTTCTGACCTCTTCGGTGCACCGACTGGACTTTAGCTCGCCAATTTGCACTTTTCAAACATTTCCTACACTTTAACCTGTAGAATCAACACACCATTATTCTAAAATAATAATTTAAAGCGATAAAACCTTGGGTTGCCTCCCAAGAAGTGCCTTATTTAACGTCACAACACGATACAAGTCAACACCTAAACTTCATTTTCAAGGTCGGCCATTGTGTCACTAGGCGACCCCTCTTTATGTTGTGAGTAAAGACACGACAGCACTTGGTTTATCTGGGCGACCTGTACCTGAATAATCATGGAATGAGAGGTTGTCGTCTGATTCAGCATTTCGATAATGTTTTTTTATCTCATTCAACACCCTATCTTGTTCTTCGATCTTGTGTAGAATGAGTGAGAGGACTTCCTCATTTTGTCTACCCTACTACTTCTTCACCTTTTTATGCTCGTGAGGGGGAAGTTCTTGTCCTTTTTCGTGGACAGTGCTTCCAATTCCATAACTCTCTTGAACAAGACATCCAGTTGATTCAGCATTGTGGCCCATTCTTGATCCTTCGTTGTCTCCTTGTTGGTCTTAATCATGCCATCAAGGAGTTGGGCTACCACTTCATAGGGTTGTTGTGTCAAACAACCTGCAAAGAGTTGATCATCAACGCTTCTATTGTCAGAACCAAGACCTCGATAGAAGCATTCCAGCATCAATTTATCGGGTATTCCATGAGCTGGGCACTGCTGTAGTAATGCCTTAAACCCAGGACACATATCATGGATAGTTTCACCCCCACTTGCTTGAATGTTAGGAGGTTGTCCCTAAGATTCAATAATTTCAAAAGGGGGTGATCCATTTGATACCCATAGTTACCATTCACACTCATCTTTTATATTGTAATACACAAACAAGCAAAAGCAAAACTAAAAATTAAGTAAGTAGAACTATAACTAACAAGAACAAAATTTAGCATAACTAAAAATTCTCAAGTAACACCACTCCCCGGCAGCGGCGCCATTTTGATTACACGTATCAGGACACTACTTCCAGTTTAAGTGCCAATGATAGGGAGTAGTAATATAACCCAACTAGTGAGTTGGGGTCGAGTCCCAAGGGAGCAGTTCGTAATTGAGAATTAATAGAAAGGCAAAAATGTGTTCAATTCAATCATAGCTATAGACATTTACGAGTAAAAACATGATAAATTAAAGGGTGACACAAGTGTCAATTTTCGAAGGGGGTTTTGTAGTCAATAAGCAACTAAAATGATAACTAAAAATGAAAATACAAATATGGAGACGGGATTCTTGGGATATGATAGGATTATCGGATAAAATAAACAATCAGGTAAATGCTATTGATAGTAAATTGCTGTAAATTTGTAACTAAGCTAGACTTTAGTGGGGGTAAATTTTCTCTCAAACAATTTACCCCGAATCAAATCGGTTTCTTTCGAACACCAATAAGCGGCAATGAGGCACAACATTCGCCTCAGTCCATTCACTCTCTTGAGCTGAATGTGTGGGAGAGGGTTTAAGATTCACTCTCTTGAGCTGAACCCATGCCAACCCAATAAAGACAGATTATCGATTCAGTAGTTTTGGTTTTAAAACCTCTCTCTCGAGCAAGTAAAAAATACATAGATAAAATTGTATTTGCAACTACAGCCCCATTAAATTCAAACACAACTACTGAACGAAATCACCTTTAAACAGCAAATTAATTATCTATTAGCAATACCCAGCGGTAAATTCTACTCATATTCACATAATCACACCCCAAGAACTGGGGGTTTAGCTAGACATAGTAAAGAGATAGAAATTGATACCAAAAAGTGTTTCCATCAAGTGGGTATGATAGATATTATATTTACACACGTCTAAGATGAAAAATCTTCAATAACCACTTCTAATTGCTTAGAAATGGAAACCTTCAAATCTTCAAAGCTAAGGAACAAGGTCTCCAAAACTCTAAGTTCTAAGAACTAAAAATAAATTTGATACTGGTTGCATACAAAATTTGATACTAGGCTAAAAATTTAAACAAGTATTTATAGTTGTCAAAAAGTGTGCTGCGAAGGATCACTCGACGAGTTAGTCGGGATCGCCGATCCACTTGGAGATCCACCCTTTGGTCTGGTTTATCTCCTTTCTGCATTGTCCTTCAGCAAATTCAAGTTCTGTAATGTTGGGCGATGGAGTACTATATCGCGGAATCGTTCGGCGACTCGCCAACTGCTCCTTTATCTAGACGACTCGATTTTCTCCTTCAGATCTTGGCACACTAGAACATTAGGTGAGACCATAGCCATTCGGCGACTCACCTAATGGTTTAGGCTATCCTCAGGTCATCTTTTCTTCATTCTTTTCAGCTGCCTTGTTCCTTTCTGCCCAATAGTTTCCATACTTTGTCTCTAACTTCAAATATCTGAAACTCAAGGATTTTCATCAGTTATTGAGATAAAATATGCATTTGAGGACACTAAATCTATTAAAATTAAGCCCTAAATGAGTCCAAATCATAGACTCATCAAATTGTATAAAATGATTTTCGAAAATTAAATTGCCAGTGTTTGTAAAATAATTACCAATAAGACCAAGAACTAAAACCTTACAATAATGTCTAACCCCCCAAAAATTGAATTTACAACTAATATATATAGGAAACAAATCCTAAACCAACTACGAAACAAAATAGGGAAATAACAGCTTCAGACACAATTTTTGTTGACAACTTGACCTACGAACCGTGGGTCGACCTATGGTCCATGGTCACCCTCCGTGATTCAAGACTTGAGTAATAATTCAGGTCCTTCACAAGACGACTCCACCTATGGTCTGTGGACTGGACTACGGTCCATCACTTGCCTCTGTTATTCAAGTACTAGAACTTCAACTCTTTGATCACCAACGACGGATGTGCAGGACGCCCCATGGGTCGACCTACGGTCCATCGATGCTTTTGTGGTTCCGCACTTGGTCAGACTTCCTTGAACCTTCATCTGCGCTACAGCACCTACAACCCATCAGTGGTCCTACGGTCCATGGTTGGCTCCATCACTGGCCACTTCTGCAATATTTAGCTCTTATCTCCATCAACTCCATCTGAACTTATTTCCTACAAGAATAACATAAAACCATTATTTCCAACAACAAAATAGCCCATGACATACACAAACTCTAAGTGAAACGCATCAAAAATATTGTAAACTCACGGTGTATCAATAAACACACGAGCGAATGAAATAATCTCAACAAAATTTTGTTGAGGATCCTAAGAGCATGTATCTACATCATTAAAATATGCAGGTCGAATGACATCATTACATTGAATGTACGAGTATGTAATATAGTTGAATAACAAATAACTGAAACAAATGACTACAATAGATAACAATGTACTCAAGTTGAATGTAAAGAAATGAATGAGTTAAATAATTTAAAGCTTTACAAACTACTTTCTCATCTCTGAACTCAACATAATAAGTGATGTATAAAAATATACTTTAACTATATTGGGAGATTCTTTAACCGACAACCATCACTATGAGCTACGCGATGAACACCTCAACTAAGTGTATCTATATTAATCCCAATGAAAAAAATGAATATTTGATTATATTTCATTCTGGAAAGTGGAGTGATGCCCAGAAAAAATATGCTACGCAGGCTCATGAAATGCTAACCATCGTCAAATGCGTTTTAAAATTTCAAGATGATCTATATAATCAAAAGTTTTTAATAAAAACTGACGCGCAATCGGTAAAATATATGTTTGATAAAGATTTTAAACATGATGTCTCAAAATTGATTTTTGCTAGGTGGCATGCCCGACTAGCTCCTTTTGATTTTGAAATTCATTATAAAAAAGGGAGTGATAACTCTCTTCCGGACTTCTTATCCAGAGAATATTTATCTTCATCATGAGTTTTCTTTCTTCCTTCTTTACTGATAAAACCTTGGTTACTATATTAAAAGTAATTCCTCTCAATCGAGATGTGCAGGAAATCATCCTATGGAAAATTATAGATGACATGCTGATAGATGTCTACTCTATTCATATGATAGAAGAAATCATTAATTTTGACGATGAACTTTATTATTATAATAATTATTATGCCTTCGACTAAAATGAAATGTTTCGTTTGTAGGATGGACCCACCCTCCTTGGATAACCAAGGTCAAAGGAAAAGGCGGTTATACCAGAGGAAGGGGAAGATCATCCCCAGGATCATCCAGATCGTCATACAGATCCTCTTCATCCAGCTCCCCAATTATACAAAGAGGAGGGATGAGTTTGGTAAATCTGAAGACCGCTCAAAAGGAGGCTTCTTCTATAAATCTGGAAGATATTCCAGAAAATAATCCGTTATACGCACAATTATAGGAGTATCTATCTCAAAAGCAAAGTGATACCTTTGCATCCATAGCAAAAGAAGATGTTGATGATATCAAATCATACGAAAAAATACCCAAGAAAGAAATGATATTTCTTTTGGAAAATTCTGATATTCAGCGAAAAGAAGAGCCCTGGAAGATATTCTAACGATATTTGGTTAACCGATTATACTTCCTGGTGAGTCATACAAGACCCGATCTTATTATGAGACAATTCTAATAAGCACCGGTAGTGCTGAGTTTCAGCATTTTTCAGGTTATAACACCAGTGAGAATGCTTATAACTTCTCCAAAATGATAATCAAACAGATTATATCTGTTGAAAATTGGGGTATTTCCATAATAAAGGAAGGCAGATCAGCCTGAATAAAGTCTCTATGAGTTTTACATATTGGGACTATATTCGTGCTTTTGATAAGGTCCTCATCTACAACAATGAGAGACATAAGCACACCTGGTTTATAAAAGTTTGTGCGAAGATATTCGCAGAACCGATCCCTAATTGGTTTCTAAACTGGTAATCATACCACGGTCCAACGATTAAAATCTTACCAGATCCATTTCTTAAGTTATACAAAGAATGGGCTAAAGTCTCGCCCGATCTTAACTCCTTATATCACACCGATCATATCTGTTACATTGAAAAAATAGAACAAATATACTTTTTCATTGAATTTTTGATCCCATGGATTCATAAATGGACTCCATAAGTAGGTTTTATCGAGGAGCAAATTCCATGTTTATATATGATCTTTTATAACAATTTTTGGGACAAATTAATGAAAACAGATCCCAAAACCAAGTCCCTATATTGACAGGAATTGTTGTATCATGTTGAAAGAAGGATCCACGAATATTGTATCACCCCTCAGAAGAAAATACTTCAAGATAGCTCAGTGAGGCATATTGCCCAAAAAAATTCTATTCAAGACGGAAATAAAGAAGAGATGATTAATAATTATCTCGAAGAAGTAAGAATAAATCTATTCCTCAACATAACTCAATATGAGAAATCGGACACGTCCATGAGGAGTGAGACAAGTGATGACGTCGCCACCGAAGATATTCAAGAGGCTCAACCATATGAGTCAAATAAACTTACCCCAGAAGATACCCTGCAAAAGGCGGAAGATTTCCTCCGCGAACTAAAAAGGACAAGATGTAAAGTTTATCTCTACAGCAAAAGCTATTATCAACAGTAAATACACTGTTGATCAACAGTAGGTAAACTGTTACTATACATAGGGACCCGTGATAAGGAACCCACTTTTACTGTTCGTAGATTATTTTCCTTTTCTATAAGTAAGCTTAGTTTTGTTTAAGAGAGGCAGGTTCAAAAATATATACCTCTCTCTTCTTTCTCTCTCTTTGAAAATCTCTCTAGTTTGTAAAGCGTTCAGCTTACCGAAGTTTTGCCAAAAATAAATATATTGTGGATAGTTCTCTTATAGGCCCTGGTGTTGGCCACAACTACAAGGTACCTTCATTCTTCCTTCTTTACTTCCTTTCTCATTCCTAGATCTAGTGTCGTGACTATGCCCGGCTAAAAAAGTTCATATCTATGTCGGATATCTAACTTCGCTTTTATATTTACCATGAAAGATCTAGACTTTATCTAAATATAAATAAATTTATATATGGTTTTCTGACTTGGTTCCGAGATGGTGGTACAGTCAGATTTAATACAACAAGTTATTGGCTTTGTCCTGGTGACTCCGTCTAGCCAGCCATGGTTCTAAGCCCGTAAATGAGTTGAAAATGGCACTCTATACCCGGTTAGAACTGCTAGACACATGGGCTCAATAACAATACGTATTGAATCTTGACAGACCCTTTGCTTGGGTAAAAGGATTAAGTCCTTCCATACAACCATTAAACTATATAAAAATTTGTATATATTTCTATTCAAATTTTCTCTTTGAATTTGGATATTAATGAGCTAGATTGAAGATGACCGCGCGGACTACCACCCATCTTCGGAGATCCTGTCTTACTGGTATCAGATCAATATCATTTGCGTGAACAATAGTAAGACGAGGATTAATTTTTATTTGTAGATATAACATATGGTATAGTATGTAAAGAAGCAGCACAGTTACGAGTCGGGTCATATATCAGATCAATAGGGGAAATATGATGCATGGAAGGCAATCTTCTAGTAGAAAAAAATGAATGTCTACTAAATGGGAAATCATTGAACTGCATACATATCCTACCATCAGGATTTTGAGTGATATGAGAATACTCAGAATTAGTGACTGCATCTGCCATCTGGTTTGAAGGAATGATTGATTCCAAAGTCCAAGTAGTTGGAAAATTAATTTCTTTCCATTTTATAAGTCGTCTAGTAGTGACCTTAGATCTAACAAAATTAGTTTCTACTAAAATAATTTCAACAGATGTATCATATAACTTACATCTTGGGTTTAACGTAGAAAGTAATTTGAACTAGATTCTACAAGATAAGCAAATAAATTCATAACCAGGCACATAATTATAACCATGCATTTTAACATTTAAAGTTAAAGCATCCAGAATATTAGCATCAGTCAAAGATAACTGCAAATTAGGCTGAGTATTAAAATAGACTAGACCATATGCCACAGTGGATTCAATCGAACCCATTAACAATTGTTGAAAATTTAAATTTCTAGCTTCACACAGAGCAGCTAGAAATGTCTCAGGTAATCCTTTAAGGGTTAGAGGTTTGAAAGCAATCTAAATCATGTCAATATGCAAAAAATTATATTGAAGTTTATATAAGTCAATATCTCGCTTGTTTAAGAGATGAATAGTTTGTTCTGATGAATTTAACGTCAAATATTGTTCAGTAGTTTTAATCAACTGTTTATTAGAGATTTTATCAAACCAACCATAATCATAAATGGTTTTTATATGAATTTTTGGAATAGTCCATTTTTTTAACAAATCAAGGTTTTGAGGTATATCTACCCCTTTTAATATAGTACTTTTAGTACTCGTTTCTCCAAGATCCATGAAGACAAAGATCATATCTATGTCGTATACTTCACATCAATTTCATACTTGCCATGAAAGTTCCTAGGCTCTGATATCAGTAAGACAGGATCTCCGAAGATGGGCGGTAGTCTACGCGGTCATCTTCAATCTAGCTCATTAATATCCGAATTCAAAGAGAAAATTTGAATCGAAATATATATAAATTTTTATATAGTCTAATGGCTGTATGGAAGGACTTAATCCTTTTACCCAAGGAAGAAGTGAAATTACACTATGAAAAAACTTGTGCAAGTTATAAAAAACATTGACGCAAGATATTAGATCAACCTCATTTTTTATGTCTTCCATATTTTTTCATAATATATTTTCACTTATTCCTCGGTTTTGTAGTGGCCATAGCCACATTATACTACGTATTAGGTGTGTTCTTGTCAAAAATGGTCACTGCATTCTAAAGTATTTTGTCTTGCTCCTTAGTCCAGGTTGAATTGGATGCAATTTTTGCAAAATTTCAGAAAATAAAGAATACTATAATTAAAATGATAAAAATAATAGAGTAGTATTGGGAAAGACAAGAACTAACAAAGGTGCATGACAAAGCAATTGCGGAAGGATACTCAAGTCTAAATTTTACCTTGGAGCAAACAAACTAATTCAAACACAAATACATTTTGGGGAAGCAAGTATATCAACAATAAAAAAATATGGCAAGGCGAAACTAAAATAACATTCCAGACACCAAGATTAATGCGGAAAACGTCTTCGCAGTAAAGAGTAAATACCACTGGATGAAATATATACTATAATCAACAAGAGTTACAACAATATTTTCAAAAATATCCACAAAGTAAGGGTCAAACAATTAGAAACAATGACTACAACATAGCACTAACAACTAGAGAAGTAAAATGAGTAAAATCACAAAAAATGCAGCTACTATTCATGAGCTAAAATTAGGAGCTACAACATTCTGAATCCACCTCTATCCATTAACAATCAAAGATTAAGTTGAAAGGAACTAGATATCCAAAAATTCGCTCAATCAAACAAGGAACAAAATGGGTATCGCGTTTGAAAAAAGTTGCTAGGGCTTCAGAGAAAATTTGCACTCTCTCACTTTTCTCTCTATTTGGATGCTTATCTCTCTCTTGTGATTTATTGTAATGATTTGTTCCCATCGTTATGGAAAATCCAATGGCGGGAGAATTGGGGCCAGAAAATTTTGAGTAGAAACTTGGAAATTCCTAGCCTAGTCCAGATTTGAACGAAATTTGAGTCAGTGAGTTCTAGGGGAATCTGGTAGTGAATGGGGGATCTAATTATCAATTTTATCACATGAGTAGATAGCTAAGATGTTAAGGAACCCGTACGACTTTACTGAGTCAAATTTGGGTGAGTGAAAATCCCAAAACTGATCTTAGTGTGAAAGGGTAGTTTTTGAACGTCGTGGGTTGAATGTGTGTTGTGAAATGGGGGTTTGGAACTCAAATTCTGAGGTTCTGTCTCTGTGTAAGCCATTGTGGCGGGATTATTCCCGCCAAGGTGGGGACATTGTGGTGGGATGTGGTCCGCCATGGCAGCTGAGTAGCGAATTAAGTCGGGGAAAAACCCCAAAAATGTTATTATTCTGCAACTTTCATTCTTGAGAGCTAAGAAACGAACCAGGGCAAGTTCTTGACAGTTTTCCACCTCTTCTAGCGCTAAAGGTAAGGTTTTTACATCCCTAATCCATTTTTCGATCCATAGAACTAAGATTCTTGGGTGATTATCATTAGGGGAGGGTTTTGCCCTGAAACTAATGGTAGAAAAAGCCCTAAGTTGGGTATTGGGATCTTGGGTTTTGCCTAAGGTTGCTAATTTCAATTGTAATCTAGGTAATTAGGCTTCATTTATTGATTCTTGTATTAATTTATTGTTTTTAGACCACGAACAAGCGGGAAGAATCCAGAAAGGGAAGATTAAAGTGCCTTCGAGGGATTTAAGCTTGGTTTCGAAGTAGGTGATGGTTTTATTTCATATTTTGTGTGATGTATGTTGGTAATTGCTTCATTTCAATGCATGTATGTATGTGAATGAAGCTTGTTGATCAAACCTAATGAAATGAGAATGAATGCACAAATGTATGTCATGATTCAACACTTGATTATATGATTATGAATATGTACATTATGAGTGTGATTGTGAATGTGGTTGTGTTGATTGGATCGGGTGTCACATTTTGACACATATATTGGATCGGGTGCCACACTCTGACACATATATTGGATCGGGTGTCACGTTCCGGCACACTAATTGGGATCGAGTGTCACATTCTGGCACACTAACAGTTTGGGTATGGGTTCCATGAGAGGACCATTAAACTGTCATATCTAATTGTATTTAGAATGTGGAATTGTACATTGTTCCTCAAATGATAACCAATGTGTATATATATTTTGTACATGTCATTTTTACTATGTTGTGACTGCTTGTATATGTTTTGCTTATAGAAATAGCCGCATGATCCTACCAGTACATTGTGGTTGTGTACTGATGTTGTACTTGCTCGTTCTTTGTTGAGTACATGGCATCTTCAGGCGGCTATTGATAGACCTCAGCTAGGAGATCAGTGATCGAGATTGAATTTCAAGGGTGAGCCAGTTCTTTCAGGCTGTCATGGAGTCTTTCCTATTGTGTAGTCTATTTCCTTCAGACTTAGACTAGTTAGATATTTCTTATGTTAGTTGGGGTTGTACCCCTTCTTCATAGATTGTCGTTATTAAAGTTTTGGTACATTGACTTTCAGGTTCTAGGTGTTGTTTTCGCAATTGTTTATTAGACTTTTGGAGTTTATGGGAACTATCTAATTTTCTTAGACCTTTAAACCTACTTCTGTATCTTAAAATGTCTTAATTTCTGTTTATTTGGTTAGTTGGATTGTAGTAATGGTTCTCCCACCAGAGGGATAGTGTGGGTGCCAATCACGATAGTCTGGGTCATGACAAAGTTGGTATCAGAGCCCTAGGTTCGTTGATCTTGGTGTACCAAAATGAGTATAGTAGAGTCTTGTGAAATGGTACGGAGACGTTTGTACTTTTCTTCGAGAGACTACAGGACTTTAGGAAATCTCTTTGTTTTCTCTTGTCTCCTTTCATGCTATAACTTAATTCCAATTGGTATCTGGTGATCCAAATTGGTATTTAATCTCTTTCACTCTTTTGTCTGCAGATGGTTAACACTAGATTCAATGGTGTCAGGCCCGTAGCTCCCGTCAATGAGCCAGCTGAGGAGTCTACAGCAAGAGGTCCCGATCGAGGCAAGGGCAGAGAAAGAGCAAGGGGTAAAGGCCGAGGAAGGGGAGCACCAGCAAGGGGTGGAGCTCCGGTTGAGAATGCTCCCAGAAATGAGGTCCCTACTGCGCATCACGAAAAGGTAGAAGAGAATGTGGAGGTTGAGAATGAGGAAGAGGTTAGACAAGAAGAGAAGGTACAGGCTGAGACTACATATATTCCTCCCTTAGACCATTGTTAGCTCAACAAAGTAAGACTTTTTTGAAAGGATTGATTGGTCCTAGAGTTCTTGCCACAGTTCAAGAAACTAAAACTCCTGCCAACCCCCCTATTGCTATCAAGGTTCCTAATGTGGGTGGAACAGTAGGTACTGATGCCTTTTTCCATCCCTTATTGGGTCTTGTGATGACTGGTAATGAGCATGAGATGTTGACTAAGTTTCTGAAATTGAAGTCATCTGTGTTCCATGGTTCTGAGAGTGAGGACGCCTATGATTTCATCTTGGATTGTTATGAGAGGCTTCATAAGTTAGGTATTGTCCATCAGCATGGAGTAGAGTTTGTGACTTTCCAGCTTCAGGGTAAGGCTAAGCAGTGGTGGAGAGCTTATGTGGAATGCAGATTGTCAGCTTTAGCCCCACTCACTTGGACACAGTTTCATGCTCTGATTTTGGAAAACTATGTGCCCTGGACTATGAGGGATCAGAAGAAGGATGAGTTCATGGCTTTGGAGCAAGGTGGTATGACTGTAGCTGCTTATGAGGCTAAGTTACATGCCCTGTCTAGATATTCTACACAATTGGTAACTACAGAGGAGGAGAGGATTCGTCTATTTGTCAAAGGATTGAACCCCAAACTTCAGGTATTATCTGTTCAAATGACTTCTGCAGGAAAAAGTTTTAATAAGGTGACCGACTTTGTGAAGAAAGTAGAGGAAGTTAGACGTGATGGGCAGGCTAAGGCTTTGGCTAAGAAAGCCAAGAGCACTAGTAACTTTCAGGGTTCTTACTCCAGAGGTTCAGGTAGGTCAACGCTTGCAGCCTGGCCAATTCAGTCTATCATGCCCGCTTCCACAGGTGGTTACTTGGGAACACCACATCAAAATTTTATTCAGGATAGCCAGGGAACCGCGTCTTTGGCTAGCGGCAGACCTTCTTTTGATCGTACTTGCTACAATTGTGGGGAACTTGAGCACATGAGAAAAGATTGTCCCCAACCACACATGTTGGACCCCGCGCAGAAGCAGACTACAGCAGTGGTACCCGCGGGAAATGCTAATAATGGTAGAGGACGTTCCCAAGATAGGCGAGTAGGAAATCAGTGAGGCCATGGAGGTCGGGGAAATGGTAATGTAGGCAGGGGAGCAGTGCAGCCACGTAAGGAGGTTGCCCGTCAAGATGACAAGTCTTAGTTTTATGCCTTTCCGGGCAAGACCGAGGTGGAGACATCTGATGTAGTGATCACAGTTACTATTCTTATCTGTCACCGGATGGCTAATGTGTTATTTGATCCGGGTTCTACTTTTTCTTACGTGCCAGTTCAGTTTGCCTTGGTATTTGATGCGGTTTGTGATGTACTTGATGCCCTCATCCATGTTTCTACCCCAGTTGGAGAGCCTGGCATAGTCACCCATGTTCGTGTTTGTCCTGTTATGTTTATGGGTTTCGAAACTTAGGCTGATTGGGTTATTTTGGATATGACTGACTTTGATATAATCTTACGCATGACTTGGTTGTCCCCATATTATGCTGTGTTAAATTGTAACACCAAGTCTGTGACTCTAGAGATTTCGGGTTGGAAAAAGTTAGAGTGGGAAGGGGTGTACAAGCCTAAGCCAGCTAAGGTCATATCTTCCATTCGGGCTAGGAAACTGGTGGGGCAGGGGTGTTTGACATATTTGGCTCATATTCAGAATGTTGAGGTAGAGCTTCCCTCTATTCAGTCTATTCTTGTGGTGTCCGAATTTAGAGAAGTGTTTCCTACCAATTTGCCTAGTATGCCTCCAGATAGGGATATAGATTTCTGCACTGATTTGGAACCTGGTACCCGCCCCATCTCCATTCCTCTTTATCACATGGCTCCGTCAGAATTGAGGGAGCTTAAAGCTCAAATCGAGGAGCTTCTTGAAAAAGGTTTCATCCATCCTAGTGTTTCCCTGAGGGGTGCTCCTGTCTTTTTTGTTAAGAAGAAGGATGGTAGTATGAGGATGTGCATAGACTATCGACAGTTGAATAGGGTCACCACTCCAAATAAGTAATCATTGCCTTAGATAGAATATCTATTTCATTAGTTGCAGGGTGCGTCAATTTTCTCTAAGATTGACCTAAGGTCTGGTTACCATCAATTGAAGATTAGGTCTGAGGATGTACCCAAAATAGCATTCAGGACCCGCTATGGGCACTATGAGTTTTTAGTGATGTTGTTTGGGTTGACCAATGCGCCTACAGCCTTATGAGTTTGATGAATGGTGTGTTCAAACCATTCCTGGATTCTTTTATTATTGTCTTTATTGATGACGTTTTAGTTTATTCGAAGAGTAAGGAAGAGCATACCGACCACCTTCGTATTGTTTTAAGTGTCGTTAGAAGACAAAAGTTGTATACTAAATTCTTGAAGTGTGCATTTTGGTTGACTTCAGCTGCCTTTTTGGGGTATGTAGTTTCAAGGGAAGGGGTAGTGGTAGATCCCCAAAAGATTGAAGCGGTTAAGAATTGGGTCTGGCCTAGCTCTATGACTGAAGTTACGAGTTTTGTAGGGCTCGCTAGCTATTATCATAGGTTCGTGAAGAATTTTGCTTCTATCACCACACATTTGACAAGGCTGACCAAAAAAGAGGTACCTTTTGAGTGGGCTGACAAGTGTGAAGAGATCTTTCAAAAGCTCAAAACTCTTCTGACCACAGCACCTATTCTACCACTATCGATGGAAGGTAAATATTTCATTATTTATTGTGATGCTTCACATGTGTTGTGTTGATGCAGGATAAAAATGTCATAGCTTATGCATCACGACAGTTGAAGGTGCATGAAAGGAACTATCTAACACATAATTTGGAGTTGGCAACGATGGTGTTTGCCCTTAAGATCTAGCAGCATTACCTTTATAGTGTCAAGTGTGAGGTATTTACTGACCATCATAGACTACAACATGTATTCACTCAAAAGGACCTAAATTTGAGACAACGAAGGTGGATGGAGTTACTCAAAGATTATGATGTGATTATTCAGTATCATTCGGGTAAGGCTAATGTGGTGGCAGATGTATTAAGCCAAAAGGCGGTGAGTATGGGTAGTCTAGCTTTCTTGAGTATATCCAAGCGACATTTAGCTAAGTAAATTCAAACCTTGGAATCTAAGTTCATGCAGTTGGGCATCTCAGAAAAAGGTGAGGTGTTAGCTAGAATTGATATGAGGGCCACATTCATTGAGAAGATCAAGGCCAAACAGTTTAAGGATACCAGTTTGAATAAGCTCAAAAAGAAGACAGTGTCTAGCAAGGCACAAGATACAACTCTTGATACGGGAGGTGTGCTCAGTTTTAAAGGAAGGATTTGTGTCCCTCGAGTAGATGACTTGATTCAGAAATTGTTGACAGAATCTCACGGTTCACGGTATTCCATTCATACGGGTGTGACCAAGATGTACCGAGACTTGAAAAGACTTTATTGGTGGCCTGGCATGAAGAAAGGCATAGCTGAGTATGAGGCTAAGTGCCAAAACTGCCAACAGGTAAAGTATGAGCATCAAAGACCTGCAGGTTTGCTTCAGAGAATTCCAATTGCGTAATGGAAGTGGGACAGGATAGCTATGGATTTTGTGGTTGGTCTCCTCAAGACATTGGGAAAGTTTGATTATATTTGGGCAGTGGTTGACAGATTGACTAAGTCAGCCCATTTTATTCCAGTCAGAATAGACTACAATACTAAGTAGTTGGCTAAGGTTTATGTGAAAGAGATAGTGAGGCTGCACGGGGTGCCCGTTTTTATCATCTCAGACCGTGGTACGCAGTTCACATCCAAGTTTTGGAGAAAATTACATGATGAATTAGGCACCCAACTCACCTTTAGCATAGCCTTTTATCCGCAAACAGACGGGCAGTCAAAGAGGACTATTCAAGTGTTGGAGGACATGTTGAGGGCATGTGTGATTGACTTTGGAGGACATTTGGATAAGTTTCTAGCTTTGTGTGAGGTATCGTATAATAACAGTTACCACTCCATCATTGACATGGCACCGTTCGAGGCACTTTATGGGAGGGGATGTAGATCACCCATAGGATGGTTTGAGGCTGCAGATGTGAAACCTTTGGGGGTTGACTTAGTGAAGGATGCTCAGGATAAGGTAAGAAGCATCCAAGCTAAGCTCCTAGCAGCCCAAAGTCGACAGAAAAATTATGCAGACCATAAGGTAAGGGACATGGCATTTCATACTGGTGAGAAAATTCTTCTTAAAGTGTCACCCATGAAATGGGTGATGAGATAGATATATAACACAATAAGGAACCCATACAACTTTACAAAATCAAATTCGGGAGAGTGGAACTCCCGAAACTGGTCTTAGCGTGAAAGGGTGGTTTTTGAACATCAGGGGTTGAAGGTGTGTTGTGAAATGGGGGTTTGGAACTCAAATTCCGAGGTTCTGTCTCCGTGTAAGCCATTGTGGTCGGATTATTCCCACCAGGGCGAGGACGCTGTGGCGGGATAGGGTCCACCGTAGCGGCTCAATCGCAAATAAAGTCGGGTAAAAACCTCAAAAACGTTATTATTATGCAATTTTCGTTCTTGAGAGCTAAGAAACGAACCAGGGTAAGTTCTTGACAGTTTTCACCTCTCCTAGCTCTAAAGGTAAGGTTTTTACTCCCCTAATCCATTTTTCGATCCGTAGAACTTAGATTCTTGGGTGATTATCATTGGGGGAGGGTTTTGTCCTGAAACTAATAGTGGAAAAAACCCTAATTGGTGTTCTCAATATCATACTCCCTCCATTTCAAATTAATTGAATTGTTGAAACATTTTTTATTTTTCAAATTAACTTAATTGTTCAATTTTCAAGACTACTTTTAGAATGTTCTTCCAATTTTACCCTTCATTAGTTAGTATTGGAATTAGTTATTAATTAATGTTTAGTTATTTTAATCATGAATTTCACAATAATGAATAAGGGTAACAATGGAAAGTTAAGCCTAATTTATGTTTTAATCTTCTTTTCTTAAAGGGTGTGAAATACCTCAACAATTTGATTAATTTGAAATGGAGGGAGTAATATTTTAAGGATTTAGTTTAACTCTCTTCATGACTTCTTTGTTCTGCTCTTTGAACTAAGGAAAGAACTTTCTTTATGTCAATTTGAAGATGGTTTGAATTGGCTTATTTTAAGTGTTTTTATTCATCAAAAAAATCTTTTCTCCAAAGAAATTATTATAAGTTAATATTAAAAAATTCAACTTTCACAGTCAATAGTTCAAACAAAGAAGTTTAGGAGAAAAATACTTTAATGTGCCATTATCATAAACATAGAATGTTTCTTCTGTTCTTTAACTTTTATATAAGATGACTTTCCTTTACCTTCGTATAATTATTAGTATATTACCAAACACTTTCAAATTTCGATTTTATATTAATTTTCAATAGAATGAAAGGTTGTTTTACAAAACTTACCTACTTATATAATGTAGGTGAAAATCTATCGCATTCTCTACGATATGCATAAGTAAGAAGAATTTCAAGATTTTATATTAGTTTCAATTTTTTAATGCACGCACTTGAACAATATTGGTTGACTGTACTCACTTTAGGGCCTGATTGATTTGAAATAGTTTTATCACAATGTTGTTAAAGAAAATATATTATATAACACAACTAGAAAAACCAGTTTCGAAAGAGAATTTAGTTGTTATAGTGAAATATCATGTCAAATGATACTGCATATTCAAAGGGTTGTATTGTTGACCAGCCTTGTTATATGTTTGTAGTATGCCTGCTCGACGGTTCAAAGGAAGGGGTGAAGAACTCTTAGGATCCATTCTAGTCGAGTTGTTAAATTTCTCTCTCTATGGAGTTGATCCTCCACCTTTCGTGAAAGCATTCGAGTCGTTATATTAAGCGACTAATATATTAATTATGACTAATTTGAAGAAGAAATAAAACGTAGTAAAACAGCTGTGAAAAAAAAAAGAAGGAGCATATTATATTTTCAGGACCACCATATTTCTCTATTTCTATATATAGAATATCAATGTTGACTTTTATTTTGCACCACTTTTTATCATCGGATAGTGTTCTTTGATTTCTTTGTATTTGCATAAATGACATCAAATTCAACATGGACTCGCCAGCAAAACAAGAAGTTTGAAATTAACTAGGCTATTCATGACAAGGGTACCATGATAGATGGCATAATATGACTCAAGCCAATGGCAAGACTGAGGAAAAAGTGAAATTACACTATGAAAAAAATTGTGCAAGTTATAAAAAAACATTGACGCAAGATATTACGTCATATATCTTCCATAAGTTTTTCATAATATATTTTCACTTCTTCCTCAGTTTTGCCAGTGGTTTTACCCACATTACACCATCTATCAGGTGTGTTCTTGACTTCTTGTCAAAAATGGTCACTACATTCTAAAACTTTATGTTTTGCTCCCTAGTCCATGTTAAATTGGATGTAATTTTTACAAAATTGCATAAACTAAAAAATGTTGTAAAATTGTGGATGACATGTGGAGTTAGCATGATAGAAATATTTCACTCATGCCAAAGTGTGGTTAACTTTGCAAGCCACAAATTGCCATATGTCCTTTGCCTATAAATAGGCATCAAATTTATATAACAAAATATACACAGCAATTCCAATCTTATTCTCTCTCTCTTTGTTTATGTTCAAGTACTCTCTCTATTGTTCTTCATTTTTTACTTTAGTTTTGTTAAGTTATTTATTTTATAACAGGTTATCACCACGAGACTATGCCAACTCGAGCTACTCTAAATAGGTAAAAAGGGTAAGAATTTTATCTATCTAAAAATGTCTAATATTTCTAAACTTGAATTTGTTGCCTTGGATATATTGGGCAAAGGATACTCGTCATGGATACTAGACGCTGATATCCACTTGAATGCGATGGATCTGGTAGACACCATCAAAGATAATAACCAAGCATCCAGTCAATACCGGGCTAAAGCTATGATATTTCTGCTCCACCATCTTGACGAGGGGTTGAAAATGCAATACCTCCTTATACTGTGGAATAATTTGAAAGATAGATATGACCACTTGAAGTTGGTCGTTCTTCAACAGGCACGTCATGATTGATTTAATTTGAGGTTACTAGACTTTAAAAGTATAACTGAATATAATTCTTCCATGTATAGAATTATATCACAGTTAAATTTATGTGGAGAAAATGTCACTGAACATGCTAAACTTAAGAAAACATACTTCACATTTCCTGCATCGAGTATGCTCCTGCAGCAGCAATATCGAGAAATGGGTTTTAAAAAATATTCTGAATTACTTTCACATCTTCTTATTGTTGAACAACATAACGACCTTTTAATGAAAAATCATGAAAGTCGGCCCATTGGTTCTATGCCACTCCCTGAAGTGAACAGGCAAATTATCACCAACGAGAAAGAGGACGTGGCTCCCATCATGGCCGTGACTCTAGTCGTGCTTGTGGCCATGGCCATAAAATAAATTATGATCATGATGATCGTCTTGCACCAAAAAATGACCAGCAATATAAAAGGAAGGACGAAAAAAAAAGTAATGCAAAAGAAAAATTCAGAAAGTGTATGTCATAGATGTGGAGGAATGGGGCACTGGTCACGTACATGTCGATCATCTAAGCGCCTCATTCAGCTCTATCAGGCGTCCTTGAAAAAAGGTGATAATAATCCAGAAGCAAACTTTATCTCTGAAGATAATGTTGAGCCCATACATAAGATGGATAATAATGCAGAAGCAAATTTCATCTCTGAAGATAATGTTGAGCCTATGCATCTGGATGTAGTTGATTTCTTTATATTCCCTAAAGGAAAAATGATCAGTGACGAGCCCGCAATAATCTAGAAAATTTCCTTTTCTGTTTGTTTAGTTGGTATGTTTATGTTTTTCTAATCCTTGTAAATATAATAACCCTATTTAATAGTAATATTTTACTTTATTTATATCTATTTTTGAAGAAAATATGAATATGCCCCAAACTTCGTTTTGGATCAATTGCCGATCATTCAGATATTTGTGTAGTTGACAGTGGAACAACACATGCCATATTTAAAGATGAGAAATACTTTTCTTACTTGCTTAGAAGAAAATCAAATGTTACTACAATTTCTGGTAATTCAAAATTGATTGAAGGCTTCGGAAGAGCTACTATATTTCTACCTAAGGGGACAAAACTTGTTATAGAAGATGCATTATTCTCTTCTAAATCTCCAAGAAACTTGTTAAGTTTCAAATATATCCGTCGAAATGGATATCATATTGAGACACTAAATTTAATGAATATTGAATACCTTGGTATAACCAAGAATGTCTCAGGCCAGAAATGTGTTTTGGAAAAATTACCGACCTTATCTTCTGGCTTATATTATGCATAAATTAGTATATAAGCGAAGCACATTCGATCGTAAACCATAAGTTTACTGATTTAAATGTGTTTATGCTATGGCATGACCGTATAGGTCATCCGGGATCAATAATGATAAGCCGAATCATTGAAAATTTAAATGGTTAAGGAAAATTGATTACTAGGCCATCACCAATAACGGTTAACATCGAATCCCCTCAATTTTTAGAACGTATACATGGGGATATATGTGGACCTATTAACCCATATAGTGGGTTGTTTAAATACTTTATGGTCCTAATTGATGCATCTTCAAGATGGTCTCATGTGTGCCTCTTATCATCTCGCAACCTGGCGTTTGTAAAATTATTGGCACAAATGATACGATTAAGAGCGCAATATCCAGATTATCCCATTAAGGTAATTCACCTTGATAATGCTGGAGAATTCACATCCCAAGCTTTTGATGATTATTGCTTATCAATAGGGATAAAAGTTGAACATCTATAGCTCATGTTCATACTCAAAATGGCCTTGCTGAGTCATTTATTAAGCGCTTACAATTGATAGCAAGACCTCTACTGCTGAAAACTAAGTTGCCCACTACTGTGTGGGGTCATGCTATCTTACATGCAGCATCACTTGTTCGTCTCAGACCGACTCATTATAATAAATACTCTCCGTCACAATTGGTATTTGGTCATGAACCAAATATTGCTCATCTACAGATTTTTGGATGTGATGTATATGTGCCAATAGCACCACCTCAGTGCACTAAGATGGGTCCCCCAAAGAAGGTTAGTCATATATGTTGGGTTTGATTCACCCTCCATAATTCGCTACCTTGAGCCATTGACGGGAGATTTATTCACTGCAAGATTTGTAGATTGTTGATTTGATGAAACAACTTTTCCGTAATTAGGGGGAGAGAAAAAGGAACTTAAAAATGAAATTGCATGGAAAGTTTTATCATTATCTCATTTTGATCCACGTTCCCCTATGTGTGAACACGAGGTTCAGAAGATCGTCCATTTGCAAAACATAGCAAATCAAATGCCAGACGCATTTACTGATTTAAAAAGGATATCAAAGTCAGATATTCCTGCAGCGAATGTGCCTATTTGGATTGACGTCCCAAAAGGACCACCTACAAATGTCATGGCTTCTGAATCACAAACAGGCCTGAAGTATGGTAGATCATTGGGTTTAAAGGATAAAAATCTTAGAAAAAGAAGTACAAAAAATTGACACTACAAAAGAATCCCACGAAGAGATTCAAGATCTGACTAATCCTGATATTCCTGAAGAGATCAGTGAACCTGAGGCTCAAGTTAATGAAGAACTTTCAATAAGTTCTACGGGTGATGGGATAAATTTAGATCGATCGAAAATCATAGTGGATAATGTTTTCGCATATAATGTTGCACTTAATCTTATGTAAGACAGTGAGGATCTTGAGCCTAAATCTGTCGAAGAATGTCGACGAAGATGTGATTGGCCAAAACGGCAAGAGGCAATTCAATCAGAATTAGACTCACTTGCTAAACGTGAGGTTTTTGGACCTGTAGTCCAAACCCCAAATGGTATAAAATCGGTTGGCTATAAATGGGTTTTTGTACGAAAGAAAAATGAGAGAAATGAAATTGTAAGATACAAGGCACGGCTTGTTGCGCAAGGATTCTCTCAACAACTCGATGTCGACTATGAAGAAACATATTCACCGATTATGGATGCAATAACTTTTCGAATCTCATTGGTTTAGCTGTACATGAAAACCTTGAAATACATCTGATGGATGTGGTTACAGCTTATCTTTACAGTTCACCTGATAATGAAATTTATATGAAAATTCCAGAAGGACTTAAATGCCTAAAGCATATAGTTCAAAATCTCGGGAAATGTGTTCAATCAGATTACAAAAGTCATTATACGGCTTAAAACAATCAGGGCGCATGTGTTATAATCGCCTCAGTGAGTACTTGATAAAACAATATTATATAAACGATGCCATTTGTCCTTTTATTTTTATTAAGAAAACAATATCGGGGTTTGTTATTCTTGTTGTTTATGTTGATGACATTAATCTCATTGGAACTCCAGAAGAGGACCAAAAGACAATTGAATATCTAAAGAAAGAATTTGAGATGAAAGACCTTGGAAAGACAAGACTTTGTCTTGGTCTACAAATTGAACATTTAGCAAATGGGGTCTTCATCCATCAATTTCCTTATACTGAGAAATCTTGAAACGATTTTACATGGACAAAGCACATCTATTAAGTACTCTAATGGTTGTCCGATCACTTGAAGTGAGTAAAGATCCATTCTGACCTCAAGAAGAGAATAAGGAACCTCTTGGTCCTAAAATACCTTATCTTAGTGCAATTGGCGCACTTATGTATCTTGCTAATGCTACGAGACCTGACATAGCATTTTCTGTTAATTTATTAGCAAGATATAGTTCTTCCCCTACACGAAGACATTAGAATGGAGTTAAACATATATTGCGATATCTAAACGGGACTAGTAATATGGATCTATTTTATACTACAAAGATAGTGCAGATCTTGTTGGTCATGCAGATGCAGGTTCTTTATCTGATCCACATAAAGCTCGATCTCAAACAGGCTATCTGTTCACATACGGAGGTACTGCTATATCGTGGCAATCTACGAAGCAGTCCATTGTCGCTACTTCTTCAAATTATGCTGAGATAATAGTCATTCATGAAGCAAGTAGAGAAAGTGTATGGTTGAGATCAGTGATACATTTCATCAAACAAAGATGTGGTTTGAAGTGATATAACAAGGTACCCACAGTGCTCTTTGAAGACAATGATGCATGCATAGCTCAATTAAGAGGAGGCTTCATAAAAGGAGATAGAACGAAGCACATTTCACCAAAATTATTCTTCACTCATGATCTTCAGAAGAACGGTGATATTGATATACAATAAATTCGCTCAGTGATAATCCAACAGATTTATTCACTAAGTAAATATGTTGTTCAAAATATTTCCTTGAAGTAATAAGATGATCAGAAAGAATTGTTTAAAGTTAAGTTCATATTTTTACGAGAATGATGGTGATTTATGACATGGGACGTAGTTCGGCATATACGGGAGAATTCTTATTCACTGTCCATAGAGGCTTATTTGTTGGTTTAACGAGATTTATTAGCAGTCACAGAGGCTTATTTTCTGGTCAGTTGAGACTTACTTGTTGGTCTATCAACGACTACCTACATCCATGCCTCCGACTCCTCTACAGACTTTTTCATCCATGGTCGCATATGTTGTAAAAGAGTCGTCATCTAAGTCTTAAGATTCTTGACTTGAGCCAGTGGTATCAAAGCAAATCCAGACGGGGTGGGAGCACGAGGTGTGCTTGCAGAAGTCAAGGGAGGGGCGTGCACATCGGGGTCTGTAGTGGCAGCAGGAAAAGTCTCATCATCGGCCTGCTCTACTCCAACCTGCTCGCCATCAACAGTAGTAGCATCACCCATGGGAGGTAGGTCAATCTGTATACCTTTCCTCCCTGACAGCGGTGCCAGAGTTTGATACGCCCAAATTACACCTCCCGAAAGAAGTATAAGTGGTCGTTGTCAAATAAAGAACCTAACATTTAGGTTAGGGTCGATCCCACGATGAATATTGTTTAGACTTAGGCTAGCTTACAATTATCTACTTTTTGTCAATTTACTTCCATAAAGGGGGGGGGGTGTAAGTAAAATAATAGTTTATTGATTTGTAGTAACAAGTCACAAGTAACCACAATTCGCAGTTTGAAATATCAATATCAGATGAAAACTAGGGTATATGTGTTCCCCACAATTCCTTAACGCAGTAATCTCAATAATAGTAACTTTATCCTAGTGTTAACATGCAAGGTTAATAAGGTAGGTATCTCCTAAGTGATTGGTCCTCCAAATAGAAAATTTCACCACACACCTTGGTCCATTTACGGGTGTATGCTTTATTAACCCTTACCATTAACCCCAGATTAGCCTTCGTAGTAAGTGGGTCAGGCTATTAGATAGCGGATTATCACGTTTAAATCTTTGTTGCTTAATCCCTTTCTCATTCATTACCTCCTTGATCTGGCAAGTAGGAATGAGACAAGTTCTAACGTTGTGCACCGCTAGAAAGTATTCTAACCAAAAGGATCAGCAATGCATGCATAAACACTATTTAAGAATTACTTAATTATTGGTTTTACTTTGTTAATTACCTATGGTTCCCACAACCCTAGTTGTGGATTTAGCTATTCATGCTTGAGTTCTCACAATTCATATTAGAGTTTGAAATATAATTCATGAACTTACAATGGGAATAGATGAAATCTGAAATCTGAAATCTTGAATTGAAAATCAAAAGCAAATTGCATAAAACAAACTTCTAGAATTAAGATGCCAAAGTGTTTGCACAATAATCCTCAAAGCTAAAGTAAAGTCTCCAAAAAGGTCTAACAACCCAAAAATGAAGAATACAACTTATATTTATAGACCCTAAGTCCTAAACCAAGTAGGAAAAGAAAGCATAAGAAAATCCGGTCTAAGCAGTTTCGATTGACGACAACAACTACGGTTCGTGACTCCATCGACGGCCTGTGATTTGCTTTGTGGTTCAACAGTTGGCCAAATTCATGTAATCTTTAAACGACGGTCATCACCTACGGTCAGTAGGTCTATACAAGATCTGTCTTGTCTCTCCGTTGTTCAAGTACTGGAACTCCTCTTCTCTGAATCAATCAACGACCATCATCCACGGTCCATCAATCAGCCAACGGAGTGTCATTTGCATCTGTGGTTCCACACTTTGGTCAAACTTTCTTGAACAAATCCACCTACGACTCCAACTACGGCTCGTCAAGTGAATGACGGCTCGTTATTGGGCTCGTTGGTTGCCAAAATCCTGTTGGTTCAGCTACATTCAACTCCAACTGCTTCAAACCGATTTCCTGCAAAATTAGACCAAACACCATCATATCTAATAACAAAAATTTCCTAAGACACATGCAAACTTCAAGTATAACGTATCAAAAATACCGCAAACTCATGGTATATCAGAGGAGACAAACTAATTCAAACACAAATACATTTTAGGCCAGCAAGTATATCAAAAATAAAAAATATGGTAAGGTAAAACTAAATTAATATTCAAAACACCGAGATTTACATGAAAACCCTCTTCGAAGGAAAAACCAACGTATCAAAGATCTGTTATAATCAACAAGAGTTACAACAACGTTTTAAAAAATGTCCATTAAGTAAGTGTCAAACAATGAGCAACAAAGACTACAAGATAGCACCAAAAACTAGAGATGTAAAAGGACTAAAATCACCAAAAATGTTGCTACACTTCACGAGCTAAAATTTGGAGCCACATGATTCTGTATCCACCTCTATCAATTCCCAATCAAAGATTAGGTTGAAAGAAAGAACATACCCAAAAATCCGCTCAATCGGACACAAGGAATGAAGTGGATATCACGATTTGAAAATGGTTTATAGGGCTTTAGAGAAAATCTGCACTCTCTCACTTTTCTCTCTATTTGGTTGTTGATCTTTCTCTTGTGAATTATTAAAAATATAACCTAAAAAGAGTTAAACACCATACTATTGGGTTTATGAGCAAAAGTAGACTGGTCGAAATTGAACTTTTATTTATCCACATAGCAAGTAAAAAAGACCTAAAACTCAACAAGAGATAGATGATGCTTTGGTACAAAAAAAAAAGGTTAGCATGGATACTCTCTCTCTCTCTCTCTTTATATATATATATAAAAGAAGAGCTCAAGATGAACAATTGAGAAAGATAGTGTTAAAATGTTTAGATGATGATATTTGTGATCAGTGATGTGTCTGTTTAGTTTCAGCAGGAATAGCCACGTAGTGTTTGGGTATGTGAAAAGTCCACAATACCCTCATCAATTTGAACTTAAATGACATTAAGCTACCATGTTGATACCATATTTGATCTCACAGTTCTAATACAGTGAGCTAAAATTTGGAGCCACGGGATTCTGAATCCACCTCTATCAATTCCCAATCAAAGTTTAGGTTGAAAGAAAGAAGATATCTAAAAATCAGCTCAATCGGACACAAGGAATGAGGTGAATATCGCGATTTGAAAATGGTTTCTAAGGCTTGAGAGAAAATATGCACTCTCTCACTTTTCTCTCTATTTGGTTGCTGATCTTTCTCTTGTGAATTATTAAAATTAAGACCTAAAAGGAGTTATACACCATATTATTGGGCTTATGAGCAAAAGTAGACTGATCGAAATTGAACTTTTATTTATCCACATAGCAAGTAAAAAAGACCCAAAACTCAAGAAATAGATGATGCTTTGGTACAAAAAAAAGAAGAAGGTTTACATGGATACACTCTCTCTCTCTCTCTCTTTAATATATATATAAGAAGAGCTCAAGATGAACAATTGAGAAACATAGTGTTAAAATGTTCAGATGATGATACGTGTGATCAGTGATGTGTCTGTTTAGTTTCAGCAGAAATAGCCACGTAGTGTTTGGGTATGCAAAAAGTTCACGATACCCTCAATTTGAACTTAAATGACATTAAGCTACCATGTTGATACCATATTTGATCTCACACTTCTAATATAGTAGAACTATATATATATATACCAACTATAGGTTGCACTTTTGTATGCAAGCCGATGTAAATTGCACTTAGATCTAGAGTACTTTTTAAAGCATTTCACTTTTCGCAATAATTAATTATACTTTAGTAAAAAATTTAAATAACCGACAACAAAAAAGTTTCAAAAGTTGCTTATGTTATTATAGTACGTATCCACTATTCTAATTTGCGTCACATAAATTGGGACAAAAAATATACGGAGTATATAAATTTAAAGTAGTCAAGTCAGCAGTTAACTCTCTAGTTGATTGTCATATGAATCCTTAGATACTGATTTAATAGTTGAGTTCTCCACAGTAAGATCAAAAATTTATTTTCCATCCATAACATTTTTGGTGTTCTCAATATCATAATCTTTTAAGGATTAATTTAACCCTCTTCATGAATTTTTTGTTGTGCTCTTTAGACTAAGGAAAGAACTTTCTTTATGTCAATTTAGAGCTGGTTTGAATTTACTTATTTTAAGTGTATTTATTCATCAGGGAAATCTTTTCTGCGAAGAAATTATCATATGTTAATATTAAAAAATTAAACTACCACACAGTTAATACTCCAAAAAAAAAAAGATTTAAGAGAAAAATATTTCAATGTGCCATTATCATTAACATAGATAGTTTCTTCTGTTCTTTAACTTTTCTACAAGATGACTTTCTTTTACCTTCATATAATTATTAGTATAACCAGGCCAAAATACTTGCAAAACACTTTCAGATTTCGATTTTGTCTTTCCTAACATAATATTTTGAAATAGCTATTTTAAAGTACACAAAAAGTTATATAAATACAACCATACGGCTTCAATTGTTGGCTATATTGATCATCCAGTTTGACCTCCTCATTTATTAAATTCAATTGTTTGTACTTGTACAAGTTATGGAGAGGATCCTCGTCTTCAAATCTAGTTTCATACCGACTATTTCAGTTAAATTTTTGATACATTAAAGGTTTCCATTGAACACCGTTGAAAATTTTCATGGCCTCTATTAATAATATAT
>JAJOOS010003252.1:0-49310 GCA_029582725.1 Solanum chiquidenum | reverse complement strand
AACAAAGGGGGTGACAAAAGAAAGAGAGGCACCCGGATCAATTAATGCATATACATCAAAGTCAAAGATTTTCAACATACCGGTAACGACATCGAGGACTTCATCGACCCCTTCCCTCCCATGCAAAGCATAAAATCGATTGTGCCTTGGGGCACCATCTTGTCGGCCCCCTCTCCCCAAAGGAACCGCATTGGCACCTTGTGGACGGACCTCCTTACCCTTGTTGTGATTTTGGGGACAATCCATTGCCTTGTGACCCATTTCCCCAATGACAAAGTTGCCTCGTCTGATGAGCCCACTAGTTTGGGAGAAGTCTCAGTGCCACGAAGCTACGACCCTAATTCAGTGGCTGGGGAGCCAAACAGATGGTGTGTTGAGGTCCAATGGAAAATTTATCAGGATGCCAAGATGAAAAATGACAAAGAGAAGATGGTCCGGCTTATTACAGAGGAGCGCAGAGTCCTCACTGGGAGCCTACACACCGTACCAGAAATCCACCGGCTCTTTCAATGTCACAAGTGTGAGTGGATGGCTCGAGAACCAGGCACCTATAGCGAGGAGATTGTGAGGGAGTTATATGCTTCCTATACGGCTACTCTTCCGGGTTCTATCCATAAGAATGTCAGACCCACTGTCGAGGCACCCCTCACAGCTACACTATTGTGCAGATTTTTTGTAGACATCTCTAAGACCACCATCCACCGGTTCCTCTATGGTCCTGGCCCTGATCACTCTTGGGCAATCAACACAGCCGAATTTGATTACAGATGGGACACTGTACGGGGCGGATATTTCCAGTGGAGCACCGAGAAAAGAGAGACTTTATTACACTGGCTGGCTATTCAAATTGCTACTGACAGAGAGCGAGACGAGAGGGTCATCACTCCGGGCGTGAGCATCAAGAGGGCCACTTTCACATTTGTGGCTAAATTTTTCTAGCTGTTCGTTCGGAATTAGATTTCTCCCACTAAGACTGACAACGCACTAACTTGGGACCGCCCGGTCATGGTAGCAGCATTGGTTGTGGGATTCGAGATTGATTTTTCCCGCATGCTCATTGTTGAGATACATTAGAGGGCTTTCAAAGCCTCCACCACTTACCCTTTTCCTTGTCTCATTTTCCAGTTATGTAAGGCCTCTAGAGTGCCAATCTGACATTGTGATAAGTTGATCCGGCCCATAGGGACACTGGATATAGGCCTCATTCGGGATGAGGCAAATGTGGCGGCACCACGCAGAGAGCCGCAGGTTTATGTGCCTCCCATGGGAGATGACTTAGTAGATGTTGTGGAGCAGATGAAGGGTGATGATCCTGCCCCTCCAGCCCACACTGATGATGTCTCCGCCTCCTCATCTCAGGCTGCGAGTCGAGCTCCTAGCTCGTCCAGATCCACCCCGCCTTTAGGAGCTGCTATTGTACCATTGGCTAGGGTTCAGAAATTAGAGGCTTAGATGGCCACGCTGCTCCACCATGTCTGGCTGTGGATGGAAAAGTCGATAGCAGAGTCTGAGGCACGAATGGAGCGAAGGATGGAGAGCATGATGGACCAGAAAGTCCAGGCCTTTAATAAGCGCCTCGATGCCTTTGAATTGAGAGTCCTCGAGCAACTGGACCCGACCACAGATCTATCATCTTTCCGAACTGAGTTAGCTAGTTTTTGGGCCAATGTTGATGCCATTCTTGCCACACCTGCAGTTGAGCCACAAGCTGCACCTACTTCTTTGTCTGATGATATGGTCCTTGATGCATTATTTAATGGAGACGCAGAGGAGCACCTCGAGCCCACACGTGCCCGATGTAAGAGGCACCGATCTAGACACACATCTGAGGCCACTGAGGATGAAAGAGCCAAGAAGAGGGAGCACAAGCAGGAGAAGCAGGCTAAGAGAGCTTCGATATTAGATGAGCAGTTGCGCCAAGAGTGGGTTCGTGAGAGTGCTGCTGGGGTATCAAGTTTTATGCCCATTTCAGATATTCCAAATACTGTGGGTCATGATGTGAGCAGCACTGATGGTGCGGTTAGAATGATTGATAGCACTACTGAGGGTGGCCCCAATGTTGCTGTAGCAGTCTCTGGGAAACCGGACCCACCCACTTGTTAATGGTTCATCGGCGCTATGCGGCACAGGCTTGCTTCACCCAAATCCATTACGTTTTACTACTTTTTGTGTGCATTGGGGACAAATGCACCTATTTTTTTTACTGTAGGTGAAGTAAATAGATTGTGAGTGATAGGGTGAAGTCTGAGTAACCCAATTCATAATCCTCTCTTGGGGTTTTCTTGCTTGTGTTCTTTTCCACCAAGAGACTGCTTAATTTCTATTGAACCGACATGTGTTAGGATTATATGTGTAGAAGCATAAGAAAGAATGAAGGATGATGGCAAAAACTTTTTGAAAGAAATGATATATGTCCAAATTTTTTTGTGATATGTGCTAAACTCTGTAGGCTAGAATGAGTTGAATGTGTTGGCTCTGAGTATGACATGATGATGAACCAACTTGATGGCATGACTTAAGCTAAGACTTGAACTGGGTAATCTGATAATCTGAAAATGAAACTATGTGCCAAGAGTGTGTGAGAATAGTTGATTGTTTAAACAGTTTTTGTGCCAATCTAGAACTTTCCCGGTCAGTCCTGCTAAGAAAATCTACTCTAGGGGCTAGGAAGTGATCATAGACCCTTGTTCTGATAAGTCCACAAATTGCCTAAAAGAAGAATCCAACCAAATGAAACAAATTCTCCCTTTGATCCAAATGCTTTGAGCCTAAATTCGACAATTACTTTTTAAACCCCTAACTCACCTTCCCATAATCTACTATGTTGGCCCCGGTCCCTCCTTGGACATGTGCACCACGACTTAGGCCAACATCCTAAGTTGAGGGTGGCTAATGTAAAAAGTAACCTCAATCTTGGCCCTGATCCGACATCAGGTATTGTGCACCTTAACCAATGGAAAATCCATAAGTTGAGAGCGGCTATTAAAGAGGAAACCGAAAGAAAAATGGGTATGAAAAGAGTTTCATGTTGAAAAAGGAAAAAGAAAAGAGAAGAAAGGATGTGACTTGTTGAAAGGTAAAGAAGAGAATAAAACGCAAGAAAGAGATGAAAGTGAAAAATAAAGAGCTACAAAGTCTAAAGTCACATCCATGGTTGAAGAGAATCAAGGGAATGAGGGTAAAATGGTAGGATGTCAAGAATAGGGCATAAAGAGGTAGAAAGCCTAATGTAATGTCAAGGAGGGCAGAAAGTCACTAAAAAGTACCCAAATGTACCACACCTAACCCTGAGCCTACGTTACAAGCCAAGAAAGTCCTATAGTGATCCTAGAACCTAGTTTGGAGAGTCTAAGCAGTGAAAATAAGGGCAAGCCTATGGTATTGAGCACTAGCTGTACTTGAAGTTACTTCGAGTGTGAGTGTTGAATGAATTTTTGTACTCAAAGTCGTATTCATTGTGTGAAAAAGGGAATTCGTTTGAAGTAAGGGCACTAGTTACATTGTTGGAAAGTTGGTACCTTGGGGATAGTAAAACAGTTTATGTTGTGTGTTGGTTGGTCGATATTTGTCATGTTTTGATCCACACAAGTTAGCTTGTTGAGTTTAAGAGAAAAGATTAGCACCCAAAAAGAGAGTCGGAGTAGAGAGCCATGTGATTGCTTGTGCTTGGATTTCTTGCTTCTATACAAGTGTAGTTTAGAGTCTTAGTGCATCGCTTGAGGACAAACAACGAATTTAAGTTGAGTGTGTTGATATATCGTGAGTGTACGATATTTTTAATACATTTCACTTAAGAGTTGTGTGTGTCTAGGGCCATTTTGTATTGGTTTTTATGTATTTTTCTCATGTTTGCAGGAAATATGTTTAGACGTGGAAACTGAGAGACACAGCTGAAGGATGTGCAGAAAAGGGCATCTACGGAGGTGATCCATGGACCGTAGGTCCATTCACGCTCTGTATATGGGTGTCGTAGATGGGCAGGCAAGGCTTGAAGGAAAATCAGGGAATTCTCGACCAAGTGTGGAACCACGGTTGCAATCGACTGATCGTAGATTGATCTACGGACCGTACTGATGATCCGTCAAATGATTCAGAGAGAGGTTCTAGTACCTGATTGTGAAGATTCTAAGTATGGAGCTACGGAGGAGGATCCATGGTCCGTACTGGTGCTCCGTCATTTGGTTAAGAGATTTGAAGATTTTAAGTTAGAAATTTGCCCAAGTCCTGAATCACGGAAGGGACCTATGGACCATAGATCAATCCATGGTCCGTAGGTCAGTATCATCGATCGAAATCCATCCTGAAACACTATTTCCTTATTTCGTTTCCTTTTTAGTTAGGACTTAGTTTTCTATATATAGGGCATGTAAACCACATTTTTGGGGTTAGACTTTATTACTTTTATTCTAGTTTTTGGCTTTGGAGATTAACTTGTAATTTTAGCAATTCTTGATTTCCTAAGTTCATTTTGAAGATTTTAACTTTGCAATTCAAGTTGGGTTTTTGGATTTCTTCTACTCTAATAGTAAGTTCATGAATTCTTCTTATACAACTATGAATTGTGTTCTTCCTAGCATGAGTAACTAAATCCACAAATAGAGTTATGGGAACCATGAGTGATTAATGAAGTATGAATAGTAATTAAGCATTTCTTGAATAGTGTTATTGCATGTATTGATAATTCTTTCGCTTAGAAATCTTTTTAACGAGTGCACGCGTTAGAACTCGCCTTGTTACTACTTGCCGGACGAAGGAGGTAATTAACAAGAAAAAAATTATCAACATAGATTTAGTGTGATACTATCTAATAGTTTAATGTCGATTTGTGCGAGGGTGGAAACTAAGCCATACATAGATGTGATGTCTAATATGAGGTAAAGGTAAGGGTTAGTAATTTATACACACGTAGCCGGACCAAGGTGCGGGGTGAAATTATCTAGATGCCGGACCAAGGATTTAGAGATACCTAAGGAAGAGATTGCTACTAAGTTATGAGCTTATGGGGAACACGTACGCCCTAGTTTCTTTCTCATCTTGATAACAACTAAAGTTTGAATCTTGCTCATTGATTACTTACATAATTTCTTGAATTTGTTTCACAAATCCCCCCTTTTAATACTTGTTTTCAGAAATACATTGACTAAACGAATGTAATCGTTGGTTAAAGTTAAGTCTAAACCACATTCCTCATGGGATCGACCCCAACCTACAAATTGGGTTCTTTACTTGATAACGATCGCTTATGCTTCTTTAGGGAGGTGTAATTTGAGCATATCAAATTTTGTGGTCACAACCCAGATGAGGGAATGGGTCAAAATGGCTAATTTATAAAGATATTAAAAAGTTTTGTGGGGTGACAGGACACTTCCAAAGTTAAGGTGTCTTTATGAAAATACGGGACAACTTCAGTGGTGACTTTATGTCTTTTATCTTTGAGCAAATATGGAGTCAAGCATAAGGTTTCTACCCCTTATCATCCGCAAGCAAGTGGGTAGGTAGCAGTATCAAATTGGGAGATCAAAGGAATTTTGGCCTAGACCGTTAACGCAAATCGGACTGATTGGTCTCGGAAGTTAGATGACGTTATTTGGGTGTATAGAACTGCATTCAAGACCCCTATGGGTATGTCCCCATATCAATTGGTGTTTGGAAAATCTTGTCATCTACCGGTTGAGCTTGAGCATAAGGCGTTGTGGGCCTTGAAGGCTATGAACTTGAATTGTGGGGATGCATCAAAGGATAGAGTTGACCAAATCCATGCGATGGAAGAATTTTGGCTGCAAGCTTATGAGAGTTCAACCCTTTATAAGAAGAAAATGAAGAAGTGGCATGACGCCAAGATCCTTTTGCAAGAGTTTAAAGTCAGTGATCTTGTGTTGCTCTATAACTCTTGTTTGAGATTTTTTCCGGGTAAAGTCAAGTCGAAATGGTCGGGTCCGTTCAAAGTGAATCGTGTGTTAACTATTGGGGCATTAGAAGTTGAAAGAAAGGATGGGTCGGTGTTCAAGGTGAATGGGCAAAGGTTGAAGCTGTACTTTAGAGAGCGCCCCAACGTGATAGTGATTGAGGTGGTGTGTTTGGAAGATGATTGAATGCATCACCACGTCGTGCCACGACGTTAACTAAGGCCCTTCTTGGGAGCCAACTCAAGTTTTAACTTTTTGTTATTTGAATAACGTTTGTTAAATGTGTAGGTTAAAGTTCTTATTTTGGAAAAATGGTAAATGGGCGAGGGGATGGAACACTCGGCAGGTCACTGAATGGCCCCAAAGATCACCCAACCGTATCGCCCTTTGAAGGCCAAGATTAAGGTCAGCTCTGGCAGATTCGGCGAGCTCACAACTCATTCAGTGACTTGTCAAATTGGATCGTCGAACTCGATCAAGCTCACACTTTCCACCAACTGAAGGGTAGATTTTTTGTAAATTTTGGCGAGTTGAAGTCTACTCGGTGACTCACTGAGTAGATCGGCGGCTATGGTACAACTTGCCGATTGGCGTGCAAATTGAAGTGTCATTTCTCCTCTGAACTTTTCAATTTAAACTTCATCCTCTCATTCATTGAACCTCACTCTCCCTCTATTTTATTCCATGTTGATTCTTTCAGTTTTTATTTTGCATTAAGGACACTGCTTAGGTCTTTTTGGTGGGGGTGAAGGACTCTCTTGATTGCTTAAATGTGATTGTGTTTCTGTTTGCTTGTACATTTGAGTATCGGTTATGATCAATACCGATGACTTGAATAGTGCTCTTGATGAACGACATGTTTGTGCAAGTGAAATGAGGCAATTTGAATTGTATAAGTCTTGTGTGAACTCATAGCATCCCATTGTGACTAGTCGGATTGTCAAGTGAGTCTTGCAATGACCATTGCACACGAGTTTAACTTGTGGAGTCGTGATCGATGAATGTGTTAAAGGCCATGTATGGTGAGATTTACTTGAAATGTGTGGACTGACCCACGGACCGTAGGTAGGGGTCTGTGGTTGGTCACTCCAACCTTGCCTTAGACCTCTGAACCACAGCCTGACCAACAAACCATCGGTCAGACCACGGTCCGTGGTCGAAGGTCCATAGGTTCAAGGACAAAAATAAAGTCTCTGACCACGAACAATGGACGTGCAGGACGGTCTGTCATCCTATCAATGGTTTGTAGCTCGATGGTCCATAGGTCGGCAGGAAATCTCTGAAGTTACTGATGGACGTGCAGGACAGACCGTGGGTCCATCGACGGTCCGTCAGTCACTGATGGCGGTTAATTTTTAGGGGCTCATGGGTCTTTTCCGGTTTTAATTAGATTGAAGTGGTGTCATTTTTATTAGACCTAGACCACCTATATAAGGAGTTTAGAACCCTAAACTCACTCAATTAAGTCATTCTCTCAATTCCCAAAAGAAAACCCAAATCACCTCTCAAATATTCTCTCTCTAGAAGTTTGAAGAAGAAGAAAGAGATTAAAGCTAGATCAAGATCAAGTCTCCCAATATTCAAGATTTTATGGGCTTTGTGACTAAGGTATGATGGCTTTTCATCCATGGTATCCTTCCTCCCAGAGAGTCCCCTAGAATTCCACAATTTGAAGAAGAATTTCCCCAATTCTAGTTAGGGTTTTTTCCATTGTTGTGTATTATGATGAGTGTTGATCCAATTGAGTAAATTATAATTGTTTATGATTTAATTGATAGAATTGCATGTATTTAAAATGAAATTACATGTACCCATGCCTATCCAATGATTTTAGGGTAGAATTAATATGTTGGGTTTGATGCCATGTGAAGGAAACTCTATGGGTTAGATATCTCCTTATAGGATTGATAATTTATGACTAGTATTGCTTTAGATTGAAGCATATATGATGAATATGATGTTACTTGCTTGAGAGTATGTCACGACCCAGGGGTATCCCCTAGACGTAACATGGAATACTTGACCCCGAAGGGGTCTCATATAAGTCCTTAGCATCGTAACATAGGTAATATAAATGAAAATATGGAACAATTTAAATCTTTTACAATCAAAGTCATATTTCATAAAAGCAAGTGGAAGTCTTTACTAAAACCTTTTGTCTCACACCATCTAACGCAATACTTTAATAAAACTCTTGGGACGCAGCCCATACAAAGTCTAAAACCTAAAGAAAAGACATAAAGGAAACAAGGGTTCGTCCTCGAAGCTATGAGGACTCACCAATTCTTCAACTCTTCTTGATCCTTGGAAACCTAGCCTTCAAAGCAACTCAATCTTCTCAACCCTACATTTGATTAGAATGTAGGCAATATGCGTTAGTACAAAATGTACTAAGTATGAAAGCTATCACAACATCATAAGAGCATCTCAATTGGTTAGTCAACATAAGACATAAGCATAAGAGATAATAAAATAATCATAACATAATCATCATAATCATAGCATAATCATCATAATCATAGCATAATCATTATAGTCATAGCATAATCATTATTGTCATAGCATAATCATCATAGTCATAGCATAATATCTAACATAAGCATCATACAAACATAAGTCAACATAAGACTTAGTTAATGAGCATATGAGATAAGTCATAATCATAATAATCTAAGCCTTCAACATAAGCATCTTATAAGCATAATTGACTCTTATTCATCTCTAATCATAATAGCACCATTCTCAAGTAACCTCAAAAGCATACAAGTGCAAAGCATGAATAGCATCCCATAATACCACCCAAGTCAAGTATCCCTTTTTGGTCATCTTAATCATAGTCTATATACATGGTCAACTCTTAAGATCTTCTTTCCATAAGGGAACCATACTCCTAAGTAACCTCAAAGCACCCTTTTGCAATGTATTAAAGGCATCCCATACTACCCTTCATACTAAGCATAACCTTGAAGTCACCTTAGTCATATCCACCCTTCTTTGGCCTCATTATAAACTTAACTCTCATAACTAAGGGAATCTCTCACCTTTGGTCAACTATAGCTAGGAAGGGTAACTATAGCACAATCCTAGCTCATAACTTCTCTTTAGTAACCCTAAGTCATACTTGTGCAATGCATGAATAACACCCCATAATACTACTCATGCTAAGTACTACTTTTAGGTCCTCATACTAGTTCTTCTTGACTTGGAACTTAGTTCCTCTTCTTGACTTTATAACACTATGAATTACTCTCTTAAGCACATCTTAGTTCATCATTAGGTTGAACCCCAGGGGTAAAGAAAAGGGCAAAGGGCCTGCTGTGCCCACACCAATGAAGGAGATCTCTGACAGCATGGATGTCTATGTCACCCACCTCACTAATTCAGAGTTCGACGGCGAGGGTAACCAGGGTGATAGATCACCGACCTCCGTGTCTGAACTAGAGGATGATCAGACTCTCCAGACTAGGAGAGCGGAGTTGCGCTCCAAATCCCTACATGATCCAGCCAGAATCTCAGTACCACTTACTCCTCATCTGCCTCTATCTCCAATTATTGAGCGGGTTCCTTCGATGCTACCAGTTCAGACACTCCCACCCCGGTCATTGAATATACTTAAGGCCGAGGATTTGAGGACAATTCTAGAGGAGAAGTGATTGTCTATTGATGGAGTAGTAGACCGGTTACCCGGTGGTGTGGAACACTATCAAGTTTCAGAAGTTTGAAATTTTCACAATTCTTCACAGCTCCTATATTCCTACTTGGTTCTATGAGTTTTATGTAGAGTATGGCAAGATGGTGCCTAAAGGGAAGAATAATGCCATCTCATTCAACTCGGTTGAT
Organism: Solanum chiquidenum; assembly: GCA_029582725.1. Lineage (NCBI taxonomy): Eukaryota > Viridiplantae > Streptophyta > Magnoliopsida > Solanales > Solanaceae > Solanum > Solanum chiquidenum. The sequence goes on along the minus strand of JAJOOS010003252.1, from coordinate 39,564 downwards.
CATGTAGTGGTGTGGGGTCGAAAGGTAAAATGTAGAAGCACCGAAATCAATGAGGTGCTTGGTTGTACGATGAATGTGATCCACTACTTTATGGATAAGATACAGAAGAATAGGCTTGATGATTTGAAGGGTTGGTTGGCCCATTAATCAAAGACATTACTCCACTGTGGATAGAGGCAGGGGTCTCGATCGAGAAGAATGATCTAAATGTGGCTTCCATATACTGGTTTGGATTTATCAACAACACTGTAATGTTGTCCCAGAACGAGTCGATACTCCGACACCCGAAGGTTGCACTGTTGGATTGTATCACGGACCGAGATAGACTAAATCTCGGCCTTGAGCAGGAGATGGCTATGAAGGTAAAGCAAAGCCAGACCTCTCTCCCATTTCCAGTACTTATTACAGAACTGTGCAGGCATGCCTGAGTGCCTTTGATTAAGTAGATGGATGTGAAAGTGACTCCCACTTCTTCTATTGACATTCGGCAGATAGAGGCTGAGTACACCAGAGATGAGGTCGAGAGGAGGAGAGCGGTACCGATGGATACTTCCCCGGTGGTTGATGTGGAGATGTTGCTGACAGAGGAAATCTTTCTTCCTCAGGCTGGTGAGCCTACAGGTACTCCTAGCATCTCCAGTTATGTTCCATCTAATTCTACTACTACTCCTCCCACTACTATTACTGTTGCTTCCTCCCAGCGCCCATTGACCCAGGCCATGTTGTACAAGATGGGCCACCTGGCCCACTCTACTGATATTTGTGCCTCATGGGTAGAGGTTATTGTCCCCAGGATGATTGAGAGGTCCATTTCAGCTATTTTAGCTCCTATACAAGCTGAGTTGAGAGAGCATCAGGATATGATCGACACCCATGGATTTGCATTAGATGCCCTCACTATGAGAGTGAAGGCTTATGAGCTGAATAATGGTGTGTATGAGGATTTGACAGCCTTGAAGGATGATATTTTGGGGTTGAGACACGATGTGGATGAGCTAAAATCCACCGATCTCTCAATGCTATTTGGCACAGTGACCCGACCTGATAGACTTCTCAGACATTTTTGAGATTCCTTCGGTTACTACGATCGGAGATGTTGTTAGGGATGATGTGGATGTTGAGTCAGAGGCCGAGACCAATGAGGAGGAACTGGGTGTTCTATATGGAGTTATTTATAATGATCTAGTGGACCTCGAGGGGGCTATGGTACAGACAACTGTAGAGGCGTCTTTGAGTGATACATTGATAGTGGGCTCTAGTGGAGCTAAGGATGTTGTTGATCCGGGCATTGATGCCCAGACTGGGGGAATCACCGACATACAGAGTTCACCTCAGGCCTAGTTTGACAGGGGGATTTGAACTCTTTCTCATTCTATTTGGATATTTTTATTTCTTTTGCATTTGAGGAAAATTGCTTATTTTGTTTGGATGGGTGAGGTACATTTATACCTACCTCTTTTGGGATGCTTTATGGATTTTATTGTTGCTTTTGTGTTTGTAAATGTTGGATCTTTTTGGTATATATTGGTGTTGTGTTAATTTTGAGCCTTTTGTTTTAATGTTGATGTTGATTTCGCCACCTCTTGATGTTTGTAAATATGGTTGTTCTCTTGCAAATTTGAATATCGGTTGCGATCAATATCGATGACTTAAATAGTGCTCTTAATTGAACAATATGTGTGTGGAATTCTGATGAGGCAAATTTAACTTGCATAAGTCATGTGTGAACTCTTAGCATCTCATTGTGACTGGTCGGCTGTTGAAATGAATCTAGTGATGATTGTTGCATGCTAGATAAAATTGTAGAATCTTGTTTGATGATTGTGTTGAATGTCGTGTGTGGTGAGGTTGTCTTCAAATGTGTGCTTGATAAAACCAAGAAATTGCCCTGTTTGTCCAATCTACTTGTGTAGGCGAATGATAGAGATGATTGTAGGCACCATTTGTGGAGAGTGAACCAAAATTGTCATTATACCTCTTTGCAACCACCTTGTGAGAGTGTAAACCTTTCTTGGTAGCGTTTGAGCCTATCTTTTTCTTTTGATGAAACTTGAACACATTTGACATCTTTCTTTTCCACCTAAAACCTTCATGGAGCATTGGTTAGTATGAATAGCCAACTTAGGCCAAAAGCCTAAGTTGGGGTGTGGAGAAAAAGGAGGAAAGTCAAGAAGTACTGAGAATTTTCCCCTTGAAGGATCATGTTGAAAAAGATTGAACCCCTCCATGTAAAAGAAAAAGAAAAAGAAAAGACAGACAAATGAAAGAAGAAAAAGATCGAAAAAGAATAGAATTGTTGAAATAAAGTTTGTACAATGGGCAAAACAAAAGGGGTATCCAATGAGTCATGCTTAAAAGAACATAGGGTGGATTGTGTAAATCAAAAAGAGGGAAAGAGAATGAGAAAAAGTGAAATGCAGGCCATGCTTCATGAAGGTAGAATTCACTAAGCCAAAATTATCATACCTTTACCCTCAGCCTCGTTACAAGCCTTGAAAGATCTTTGTGATCTTGATTGAGCTTAATGTCATGTTGATTGGAAACTATGGGAAAGCCTATAGGGAAACATCATGCATGTGTTTATCTTTGAAAGAGTATGAATTGTTTTTTATTACGAAATTCTGAAATGTTGATGAGCTTTGTGTGAGCATGGAATCATTCTTGATGTGAGGGCATTTGAATACTCTTGTTGAGCTTGAATTTGCATTTGAAGATAGCATTGTGAACGTGAATTTTATTTGATGATGGATAGTCAGAGTTTGAAACTTATAGTGAACAATTGAACATTGCATGGGTAGACTGAACCTCATGTGCATGCATGTTGAGTCTTAAGTAGCACTATTTGTAGATATCTCTGTTGAACTGATTGATCTTATGTTTTACTTGAGCACAAGCAAAAGTTAAAGTTGGGGTTGTTAATGAGTCGGGGATTTTGACTCATTTGGGACTTTATTTTGATAGTTTTATTGTCCTCAACACCTAATTTCTGCTCTAAATTGATGTTAAAGTGTTGATTTGCAGCAATGAAGGCAAAAGAGCAAGGCAAGGACATTATCGGGAAAAAAGGAGCAGAAAAGATGAAAAGGCTGAAGACAAGAAAAGTTGACTATTGCCAAGACCACTCGGTGACTCGCCGAGTGGTACTACAGCTCGCCAAAAGTTACAGCGTGCCAGCCCTAGGTAAAAGCCAACTTGGCGATGGAAATGGTATTTCAGCGGTTCACCGAATGGTTCGGCGACAAGGACCCTGATCACCTATAATTTCAAAAATTGAATGGTGAAGAGGGAAGTCTGGAAGGCAATGAAGAGAGACACTTGGCGCATCGCCGACCTGGTCGATGATGCTCGACTAATTCCACCGACTGGTCAAAAGGCTTAAAATCTGGAAGAGTATAAATGTGATTTTTTAAAAGAGTTTTTGGGGAGTTCTTCCATTTCCAAAAGTTCAGACACATTCTAACTCTGGGGTTTTGATCCAAACATTGTTCTTAGTAGTTTTTGAGTAGAACTTTGAATTGGGTTTTGATTTTAAGTTGATTCCAAGCATTGTGAAGACTTGAATTTTGCTACCCAGCTGATGGAGAATATAGTTGGTAATATTTTCTTGCTATTTATAATTTGTGGCTAAAACCTCCATTCTTGGAGGTGTGATCATGTGATTAAATGTTCTAATTAGCTTATGAATGTTATTATTTACTTATTTAAATGTTGATTTGAAGTGGGTTTGATTGATAGTTGTGTTTTAATCCATGAATTGTAGTTGCAAATGTAATTCTAACTTAGCATTCTAGGCTTGCTTGAGAAAGAGGTTTTAGAATTAAGACTATGGGTTGATGATTGTAGTGATTGGGTTATCGTTGATTCATCTTGAGAGAGTGAATCTGAATTCGATCCTACAAATCTAGACCAAGAGAGTACATTAATTAAGGTTTTGGGTTGTTTTTATTGTTAAGCTTGTCGAGGTTCGAGAGAACTCGCCTGAATCATGATAGTTGATCGAGAGATGGCTATTACATCTAAAGCCTAGCCTACCCGCTAAGATTCAATGTCATTGAGTAAATTATAATCACCCATATAGTGAAATTAGTATTTAATTGATCACATCCCCGAGAATCCTTGTATACTTGATTACTCCCTGTTTTTGTAGTTGTTAATTGTCACTCTAAACCCCCCATTTGATACTAGTTGTCAACCCCTTCAATTTACTTTAACTTTTTCCGATAATTTTTACTTCTACAAATGACTAGAACAGACCTTTTACTTCGTAATTGAATCACATTATGTATTACTCCCTCTAGGATCGACCCCAACTCTTCATTGGGTTTATACTTGATTGCGACCGCCTACACTTAGAATCGGATGAAGGGTAGTTGAGCGTTATCACATATACACTGATCACAAGAGTTTGCAATATGTCTTTAAGCAAAAGGACCTAAATCTAAGGCAGCGAAGATGGCTTGAGCTATTAAAAGATTATGACATTGATATCTTGTATCATCCCGGGAAAGTAAATGTAGTAGCTGATGCTTTAAGTAAGACGATTGCAAGCACTTATGAGCAGTCCAGGGGAAGACAAGAGATATCTAAATATCTATACCAACTAACTAGCTTTGGGGTTCGCCTTCTTGAATATCCAAACGAAGGGGTTATTGTGCAAAATACGGAAGAATCCTCATTAGTAGTGGAATTCAAAGAGAAGCAGTACACTGATCTGATTCTATTACATCTTAAGGAGAATGTACAACATGGTATAACAAAGGCATTTGAGCTTACGCAAGAGGGATTACTACGCTGCCAAAATAGATTGTGTGTACCTAATGTAGATGAAGTAAGAAGGAGGATTATGATGGAAGCACATCATTCAATATATTTTGTCCATCCGAGGTCAACTAAAATGTATCATGACTTGAAATAAATGTAATGGTGGGGTGACATTAAGAAGAACCTTGCGGAATTTGTGGCTCAATGTCCAAGTTGTCAACAAGTAAGAGTAGAGCACCAAAAGCCCAGAGGTTAAATGAAGCGTATAGGAACTTCCAATGTAGAAGTGGGACATGATCAACATGCAATTTGATACTGGTTTGCCTCGCTCATTTCAGAAGTTTGATTCCATATGGGTAATAGTCGACAGACTCACCAAGTCAGCACACTTCTTGTCGGTGAAGACTGCTTATACAGTTGAAGAGTATGCAAGGTTGTTTATTAAAGAGATAATTCGGCTACATGAAGTGCCAATTTCTATTATTTCTGATAAGGGAGATCAATTCACTACAAATTTTTTGAAGTCATTTCAGAAGAGTTTGGGAACACAAGTGAATTTAAGTACAACTTTATACCCTCAAACAGACGGTCAGGCAGGACGTACAATTCAAACACTTGAGGATATGCTCTGAGCTTGTATATTAGACTTCAAATGTAGTTGGGATGATCATTTGCCGCTGATTGAGTTTGCATATAACAACAACTACCATTAAAGTATTAAAATGGCACCTTATGAAGCTTTATATGGTAGAAAATGTAGATCACCAATCAGCTGGTTTGAAGTGGGTGAAACTGCCTTATTTGGGCCAGATCTTGTTCATCAATCTATGGAAAAAGTTAAGGTGATAAAACAACGTCTAGAAATAGCTCAAAGTCGACACAAATCATATGCAGATGTTATAAGAAGAGGACTTGAGTTTTCCACAGGGGATTGGGTGTTCTTGAAGGTGTCTCCAATGAAAGGGGTAATGCGGTTTGGTAAAAAAAGGGAAGTTGAGTCCACGATATATAGGGCCATATAAAATTATTCGAAGAGTTGGCCAAGTTGCATATGAGTTAGAACTACCTCAAGAGCTTAAAATAGTTAATCTAGTGTTTCATGTCTCAATGCTTCGAAAATGCATAGATGACCCATCTCGTATTACTCCTACTGAAGATGTACAAGTTATGGGAGATCTTACTTACGAAAAAGTACCCATTTTTTTTCTGGATCGACAAACTAGGATGTTAAGAAATAAAGAAGTAGCTTCTGTAAAAGTACTATGGAGAAACCAATAAGTAGAAGAAGTTACATGGGAAGCGCAAGAAGCAATGATATTGAAGTATCCTCATCTCTTCAAGACCGATGAGAAAGATGAAAATGTTGAGTTGAGTCATTGACAAGTAAGTATAAGTTTATATGTATTATGGACTACTAGTAACATAAGATTGAACTTGTTTGGGCTGGAGAACCATGCTATTATTTGAGGACGAATATTCTTAAGAGGGGAGGATGTACCACCCCGCATTATGCATAAGCTTGTTTTATTCATATGATACTTAGCATAACCTTATCGCATAGGTGAGGTACCATGTTTCTTATATGATTAGTGTTGGTTTAAACTAGCTTGGAAGGTGATGTGATGCCTTGCACGTTTCAGCATGTGTACTCCAAGTTAACCCCGACGGAAGTATTTAAACTCGAGATAGTACGGTGGTAATTGAGTTTAAAGTTCAAATTTAAGTGCTAAGATAAGGATAAAGGGATTAATATTTAGAGAATGGATTAAAATAAGTGATGTACTTGCCTGACTTAAATAAGCTAGTAGGTGACAAGTAGTTTCATTACCCACTTAGACTTATTGACCAGCCTAAATAACCAAGTAGGTGCATCACCTACTAAGATTCTTTTGACCATATTGGGCCAAGTATACTACCACCTACTTGCACTAATTTTGTCCCAACTTGAGTAGAAAATAAGGGATAAAATGGATAGCCAAGGCCCAATAACCTCAAGTCCAAAAAGGCCCAAGTGAAAAGTCCAAGTAGGTGGATCAGCTACTTGATAAATTATTGCCCAAAATTAAGGATAAAGTCGGCCAAAGAAGGCCCCTTAAAAGAGATTGATATCAGTTATTTCCAACCATTTTAACTTTCGAAAAAAATCTAATTTCTAGAGTTTTCTCTCTTCTCTCTCTTAGCTTCATATAGAAGACATAAAATTCCTTCTAAGGTTCTTGAAGAAACCCTCATATATTTAAACCAAGGTAAGAGAACACTTATGGATTTAGCTTAATCCTCCCATGGAAAACTAGGAAAACTTGTTATTCATGCTTATTTAAGTACAAGGCAGAAGTTCCCACAAGACACTGCTCATTTTTTATCTTGGTTATTAAGAAAATTTTCTCTTCTTCATTGGTTTAAGTGTAAAGGGAAGTTGAAGTTCTAGAAGAGCTCAAGTTATAAGGAGAAGTTGCAGAAATTGAGGTAAGGTGACTACTCCATTTTTGTCCTCTTTATGTATGAGTTTGAGTGAGGAATTATGGGTGTGCTGTCAATAAGAACTCAAGGGGTGGTGAGTTCAATATTTGGTTGTATGATAAAAGATATTTGGGGTTGTTTTATGTGTATTATTGTTGGGGCATCTTGGGTAATCTTGGGAAAGGATATATAAGGTATGTATTAGACAGAGAAGGAGGGTATGGTGATACACATTTGTTTAAGGGTTGTATGGGCTCATTGTCCATCAAAGTTATCTATTGTTTTACGAGGCCTACAGTGGGATAACTTCTAATTTTAGTTTATTATGACTTATATTGTAGATTAACACCTAAAAGGGGTGGCTGAATCGTGATAATGGTATTGGTCAGAGAATAAGGTATGTAATGTTGTTCGATTCCATATTCCTTGGCATGAAATCTGGTGATTGCAATTAATAGCAACAAAGTGAATTTCCTAAGCTCTATCCCTTGTAAGGGAAACATAGCGGCAGCGTACGATCTCCAAATAGCTAACAATAGTTTCCCCTCTTCCTAGTGTGTCAAATTACTTCATTATATGTTAATTACTCTACATTTATATAATTATCCTCCTACATTCTAGTATAGAAATGGTTTTTGCAACAACAAACTTGGTGAATTCTCCTCTTAGTCAATTGAAGTCAATTGTGTCATTTAAGTTCATAAGTAAAGCATATAAGTTCATAGCTCCTTAAGTCATTGTTATTCTCATGTCTTCTACTACTGGTCCATAGTTCCAAATCTCAAAAATTATTATGACCACCAAAACAACAATCTCAAAAATTAAAGAAATTAAGTGAAGCAATCTATATAATTATGGCTGGAAGCCTAGAGGAAAATGCCAAACATGGGTCGATCCCAATTGGTATAGAAGGGTGGCAGCTCATGGGCGAAATCCTAGCATGGGCCGATCCCAATCTGTGTAATTATGAGGACAACATCCCAGGGGTTAAAATGCCTAGCATGGGTCATCCTCTTCTACCACTGATTAGCTAGTCATTTGTATCACATATCTTACAAAGATTATAAAGTACAAAAGAGTTAAGAAAAGAACGTAACATACATGATGCACTTATATATTGATACTTGATTTCATTTGAGCCCTTGTTGTACATATGTTATTGCCTTACATATTCAGTTCATTATTTTCGTATTGACGTCCCTCACGAAGGACGTTGTATTTCATGCTATAGTCACAGGTTGTAATACCCCAGAAACTAGTAGACCAAACTAGAGCCTCAAGCTAGGGTTCTAGGGTTTGATGTATGAGGAATAGAGTCGTAAGATGAGACTTCCCGTACATAGAATGAGGGGTTTATGGGGTCAAACGCCAAGGCACGTGTTACACCCCATAATTTATAAGACCATCTAAGGTTTGGTTAGGGGTAGCAAGGGCAAAGGCCAAGTCAAAAAGGGGTAAAGCATAAGCCAAAGGCCAAAGCTGCCCCAACTTTGGCCAAGCACTGCCCAAAGACCATGACCAGTGGTCTTGACCACGGCTCGTGAAGGGGCTCATGAAGTCTCCTTAAGATTGTGGGAGGAAAGACCTTGGGGCCTAGCTACTGCCTAAGAGACCACAACCATCACCACGGATTGTGGTCTTGACCACGGATTGCGGGAGGTCTCATGGTCATTCCTTAGTTTTTTTAGGCCAAGACTCATTGGCCAGGCTACTGCCCAAGGGACACGGACAAGACCACGGCTCATGGTATTCACCACGGCTCGTGAGCCCAGTCATGGTGCCTGGCACTATGGCTGCCTAATGAGGGTTAAAATAGGAAATTCCTTTTTAGTTAGTATTAAATGGGGGTCATTTTATATGGAATTTATACACCTAGATAGACTATTTTAAGTAATTAAACACCCCAACTAAGTCATCCAAAATCGAAACCCCAAAACACTCTCCTCTGAAATATTTCTCTCTCTAGAAAACCCAAGACTTGAAGAAGAAGAAGATAGAGCTTGAAGCTTGGATCACGAACAAACCTCCATTGTTGATATCTTGTGTTAGGTATTTGAATTAAGGTATGTTTATCTTATCCATATATGGTTCCTTCCACCCATAGATTCCCCTAGAATTTCCCCAAATTTATGAAGAAGAACCGCAATCTAAGCTAGGGTTTGTTCCAATGTGTGGGTTTAGTTGGGTATGATTCCAATTGGTTGGATAATACTTATTTATGATTAATTTAATGTTGATTCATGATATTATGATGGATTTATGTGAATTCCATGGTTAACCCTAGATTTGAGTTATGTGGGTTTATGCCACGAAAGGTGAAATTGAAGGTTCTAAGGTGATCTTTTAGAATAGATGTTATGGATAAATAATTTATAAGAATAAAAGCATGTGAACATGAATTTATACTATATTTATGAATGTATGATAGATCATGATTTGTAATGATTGAATTTGTGACTTTATAATGAATTATGACTAGAATTGCCTATTACTAAGGCTTGTGACTATTATGTCTTATGATCTAAACAAATATGATGATTGTAGAGTAAATCTTGAGAGTAGGGCTTGACAACAAATATTATGATCACTACGGCTTATAGAGTAAGTCTAATATGATGAGATAGCTTGCATAAAACTTGTATACAAATAGATAGAGTTGTTGTGGAAGGCTTTTACCCACATGACCTACCTAGAACTATATGAATGAATGTAAGTAGAATGTGAAAGGTCTTCTCACATAGAATTGTTCTAGATTGAAAGGTTAATCACCTAAAATGAATCAAAACATGTTAGAATAGAATAGCTTGAAGTTGTGACATATGATCCCTTCCTGTATAGTTTGTTTAAGTACCATGAGTTAGAAGTTCTCATGGAAGCTTGGGATTGAGGAATTATACTCTCCTAAGGTTTGCTTGAAATAGAATTTGTAGGATGCTTTTCATGGTAGCTTGAATTAGAATAGACATGGTAGCCTATGATTTAGGATCTATACTCTCTTAAGGGTAGCTTGAACTAGCATTGTTAGAATGCCTTCATGGTAGCATGACTTGGTTAGGCCAAGACCACTTCATGGTAGCTTAGGATAAAGGACCTATACTCTCCTAAGGATAGCTTGGGATTGAGTTACCATACTCTCCTAAGGGTAGCTTAGTATTGAGGATTCATACTCTCCTAAGGGCAACTTATGGTTTAGGATTCATACTCCCCTAAGGGCACCATGCATTATATTGAATGTTTTCATGGTAGCTAGGCTGTAATACTTGTACCTTTCCTTGCATAGCTTGGTTTTGCATGATAGTGTGTTTTCATTGGTAGTTAGGTCTAGCCTAGTAGGATGCTATTCTTTGATAGTCTATAATGATAAATAGTAAGCATTGAGTAAGATGTCCTAAAGAGGTACTTAGTGTGAATGGTAGTATGGGATGCTATTAATACATGGCACAAGTATGACTTGAAGCTACTTATGAAGTGTTCTCTTATGTGATGTATGCTTAGCTTGGATTTTTGCTATAGTTGCCCTCCATGATATGATTGACTTAAGATAGTAGTTCATTGTCTATATGAAGTAGGTCAAGAGTGACACCTATGAATTGTAAGCATGAATATAGTGAGTTCAAAGATATGCTTAGTGTTAGTGGTATTATGAGATGCCACCCATGCATTGCACAAGTGTGCTTTGAGGTTACTTAGGAGTATAGTTCTCTTATGATATGAAAACCTAAGTCTTGACTATGAATGTGGACTATGCCCAAGAATAACCAAAAAGGGGTACTTTGCTTGGATGGTATTATGGGATGCCATTCATGCCTTGCACAAGTAAGCTTTGAGGTGGCTTGTGAAGTAGTTCTCTTATAATATGAAAGACTAAGGGTTGAAGAATGTTAGTATGAAGGTCTAAGTAAAGACTATGCCATTAACATGATTTATCTCTTATGCTCATTTACTATGTCTTATGTTGACTTATGATTATATGATGCTTATATTGGAGATTATGCTATGAATATGTTATTATATCTTATGCATATGTCTTATGTTGACTAACCATTTTGAGATACTCTTATGATGTTGTGCTATCTATCATACGTGGTACATTTTGTACCAACGTATACTTTGCCTACATTCTAATCAAATGGAGGGTTTCAGAGATTGAGTTCCTTTGGAGACTAGGTTTCTAAGGAGCAAGAAGAGTTGAAGATTGGTGAGTCCTCATAGCTTCGAGGACAAGCCCATTAGTTCATTTATGTCATTTCTTTATGTTTTAGACTTTGTATGGGCTGCGTCCAAATACTTTTATTCAAGAGTTTAATAGATTGTTTGAGACAAAAGTGTAGTAAAGACTTCCACTTGCTTTATCAAAAAAAAATTCGATTGTATGGATAAAAGTTTGTATAATATCCATACTTTTCTATTATCTTATGTTATGATGTGCTAAGGGGTTGTATGAGACCCCTTCGGGGTCAAATACGCCATATTACTCCTAGGGTGTACCCTTGGGTCGTGACATAGGTACTCTAGCGAGTAGACCTCTTTAGTAGGAGCACAAGTACATAGCTGCTATTGGTGAGGTTCCAGGTTGATTCGGGTCTTACTAATTCTTTGGCACCTATTTTGTAACTGTATGATAGTTATGGGTAAGGTGGGGCCTTGTCCCGCCCTAAACAAAGGTTTTCTATCTTTTAGAGGTTTTGTAGGCTGATGTGTATAGTTTAGTTGTGTCTTGTCTCTTAACAAGTTTTGGCCTCAACGGCCAAGTCTCATATATAAATTTTGGGTCTACTTGTGTTGGTTCGTATCGTTGTATCCTATATGAACTTGTCACAACTTTGAAATTATCATAGTTATATGCATAGTAAGCACACTTTATATGTTGGTTCTCTTGGGCCTTTAGGGCATCAGGTGCCAGTCTGTCTTAATGGGAATTCAGGTGTGACAGAACTTATGAATGATGACTTATGAAAGATATGCATGATTCATGAAAAGTATGTTTCAAGAACTAAGGTTGCTTTTATGATAAGCATCAATGAAATTGTGAAAAAAATTCTAACATATTAAGAAATCATGATTGGTGAATTAAGATTGGATTGGTAACTTAATTATGTTTTTCCAAGTTTGATGATACATTTTAAAATATAACTATTCCGTTTGGATTTTTACTTAGCGCCAATAGGATATTAAGATGGAGGTTCTCCCGTTAGTAGAAGTTGGGTATCTAGTAGCAATCTCCTTGTCTCTAACTATGTGCCCCCATAGGATTTGTCTTAGAAAGATATAGCTAGTGGATCCACCTAAGTTATAAGTTCATGGTCCTTACCTTGTCAAGTAGGACATCTCTTTTCACTGTGGGAGAAAGACAACGGATTGCATGTTATAGCTCACATGGTATATGTCGGTTAATGGTAAATATCCCAAAAAATGAACATAGTTGATTTTAAAGGTTTTATGAAGCTTTCACTATGATTTAAGAATGTATTGACTATGTTTATGACTTATGACTTTTTCAAGGGCTTAATACTCATGTTTTAGCTTGGTCATACATTTAATGTTTAGATGTCCTCAAATGATCATGTTTATGTTTCTTTCATGCATTTCCCCATACTTAGTACATTCCATGTGCTATTGCATACTTGTGCCTATATTCTTTTATAAATAGGGTTCTACGCTTCCTCTCCTCCCACTTTGGCAAGATCTGGATTGATATTCTTTTTGTTGGATTGGTGGAGTTTCATACTTCGAGGTGAAGACCATGAAGACTTTATTGTTGATGTCTTTTACTTTTGAGACTTTGTAGGTGGTGTATGGGTTACGTCCCAACCACTTCTTTCTTTGATGTATTTGAATGGCTTGTCAAGACATAGTTATGTTTTCCGCTTTTATGGTTCAAACTCTTTTATGATACGAGACTTCTTACCTAAACTCTTCTAATTTATTATTCTATTGTATTGTATATATGTAAAGTGGATTGTGTAGGGACTCTCTAGGTCTTATACGTCATATTACATCTAGGGTATACTCTGGGTCTTGACAGAAAAGTAGACCATCGATCCTCCTATGTCTACTGAAGTGAAAAGTTTAAAGGTAGACTGAACATATTGAAGTTGAAAAGTGGAAAAGCCAAAAGATAAAGTTGGGAAAGAAGAGGAAGCCACTAAAAAGAAAATTTGTATGCCCCAACCTCCTCCTACGTTTCCACAAAAATTAGTCAAGAAAACAAACGAAGATAAATATTGCAAGTTCATCTCGATGTTGAAGTAACTCTCAATCAATGTTCCCTTGATTGTAGAACTAGAACAGATGTCGTTCTATGCTAATTTCATGAAGGATCTAGTTACTAAACAAAAGGTTGTTAATTTTGAAGAAGATAAAAATTTGCAACATTGTAGTACCATTGCTACTAGATCATTAGTGGAAAAGAAAGAGGATCCTGGAGCGTTCATCATTCCATGTACGATTGACGCATTACTTTTGCTAAATCCCTATGTGACTTGGGTGCTAGTATTAACTTATGCCTCTATAAGTGTTAAAGAAGTTAGGATTGGGAGTTCCCAAACCGACTGCAATGCGGGTACTTATGGTTGATCATACCTTCAAGAAACCAATTGGTTTTATTCATGGTGTCTTGGTTAAGGTTGAGGCATTCATCTTTCTTACGGATTTTGTGATTTTGAACTATGAGGTTGATTTTGATGGGTCCATCATCTTAGGAAGGCCAATCCTTGAAACCGAGCATGCTTTAGTTGATATGGAGAAAGAGCAGATGATGTTCAAATTGAACAATGAAGAAGTAACATTCAATATTTGTAAATAAATGAAGCATCAAAGTGATCTCTAAGTGGTGTCCACTGTGAACTTAACGATTGAAGAGTAATAAGAGGTACCAATTGAAAAGAGATTAGGTGTTGATGCATTAGTGGTTGTAATCATGAATTTTGATGGAGAGCACATTGCACAATATGATGAGAATGTGAATGCATTTGATGGATTCAGAAAGTTTAAGCATGCACCAAAGAAGATGGATTTGGATCTGAAAAAAATATGGAGACCCCGCCTGCAAAATCATCTATTGATCAGCCTCTGGAGTTGGAGTTAAAGGCTCTTCCATCTCTCTTGCGGTATGCACTTTTGGGGAAATATAATACCCTACCAGTCATTATTGTTGGTGATCTTGATGAAAAGCAAGTAGAAGCTTTGACGTCTATGTTGAACTATTTCAAAATAACGATTGGTTGGACTATTGTATTTCACCTGGAATTTATTCTCATAAAATCCAAGTCATGCCCGACTCTAAACCAACTATTGAGCACCAAAGGAGACTTTATCCACCCATGCAAGAGGTTATCAAGAAGGAGATCATAAAGTGGTTTATCTAATCGATGATAGTAAATGGGTAAGCCATGTTCAATGTGTGTCGAAGAAGGGAGGAATGAATGTGGTTCTCAATGTAAAGAATGAGCTCATATAAATGAGGCCAATCACGGGGTGGAGAGTAAGCATGGACTATCGCAAGTTGAATGCATGGACAGAGAATGAACACTTCCCAATGTTGTTCATGGATCACATGTTAGATTGTCTTGCGAAAAAAGAATGGTATTGTTTTCTTGATAATTATTCAGTCTACAATCAAATCTCAATTTCCCTTGAATACCAAGAGAAGACCACTTTCACTTGCCTCTATAAGACATTATCTTTTAAAAGGATGTCATTCGGTTTGTGTAATGCACTACTGACTTTTCAATGTTGCATGATGTCCATCTTATCATACATGAAGGAGGACACTATTGAGGTATTCATGGATGACTTTTCCATTGTAGGTAACTTGTTTGGTGATTGTTTAGCCCATCTAGGTGATGTACTAAAATAGAGTGAAGACTACAATCTTGTGCTGGACTGGGAAAAGTGTCACTTCAAGGTAAAGAGGGCATAGGTCTTGATCATGGGATCTCCACAAAAATGCATTCAAGTGGATCAAGCTAAAATTAAGGTGATTAAAAAATTGCCCCCACCTATCTCTATAAAGGGGGTTAGAAGCTTTCTAAGACATGTTGGCTTTTATCGAAGATCTATCTAAAACTTCTCTAAGACAGCGCACCCATTATGCAAGTTACTTGAGAAGGAGAAGAAGTTGGACTTCGATGATGCTTTTTTGAAGTTGTTTGAAGGGTTGAAAGAGAAGTTCGTTTCAATACCAATAATATTTAACCGGATTGGGAACAACGTTTGAAGTTAAGTGTGATGCGAGTCGGATGGCACTTGATGTAGTGGTAGGGCAAAGGAATAAGAAGATCCTTCATCTCATATACTATGCTAGCAAAGCCCTAAATGTTGTTCAAAGGAACTACACAGTCACCGAGCAAGAATTGCTTGTCGTAGTCGTCGCGTTTGAGAAATTTAGATCCCACTTTCTTGGAACCATTCTCATTGTACACACTGATCATGCAACATTTATGTGCCTTATGGCAAAGAAAGATGTTAAACCAAGACTGATTCGATGGATTGTGTTGTTGCAAGAATTTGACTTCGAAGTGAAAGGCAAAAGGAACTGAAAATCAAGTTGTTAATCATTTGTCCAAATTAAAAGAAGAAACAATGTTGAAGTTGGATGATGGGAGTGAGATAGATGATACATTTCCAGACGAACAGGTTTTTGTTGCCTTTTATGATCTTACCCCTTGGAACAAATTTCGCTAATTACTTACTGAGTGATGTGGTACCTTCGAATTTGTCGTTCTACCAAAAAAGGAAATTTATGTCTGATATGAAAAAGTTTTTCTTGGAGAATCCATACCTTTTTTTTGTCTATGTCGAAACGGATTATTCGTCGTTGTATACGCAAAGTTAGAAGATGAGTATTTTGGAAGTATGCCATTCGTCCCCAGTTGATGGTCATCATAGTGGTATCTGTACTGCCTATAAAATCTAGCAATGTGGATATTATTGGCCTACCATTCACCGAGATGCTCATGATCTCGCCAAGCTTTGTGATCATCGTCAAAGAGAAGGAGGTATTTCAAGGAAACAAGAACTCTCACATACTCTAATTTTGGTAATTGAATTGTTCGATGTATGGGGCCTTGACTTTATGGGTCCATTTGTGAGTTCAAATGGGATAAAGTACATACTTGTAGTGGTAGACTATGTGTCTAAATGGGTTGAAGTTGTTGCGACTTTCAAACAATGAAGGAAAGAATGTCACTGCGTTCCTTAAAAGGAATCTTCTCCAAATTTGGTACACCAGGGGCAATTATCAGTGCTAACAGAGGTTCTCATTTTTGTAATAAATTGTTCAAGGCGTTGCTTGAGAAGCATAGTGTTCGACATAGTGTAGGAACTCCGTATCATTCACGATCTAGTAGGCAGGTTGAAGTCTTAAACAAGGAAATCAAGCAAATCCTAACAAAGACTGTAAATGTAAATAGAACGGATTGGTCAAGGAAGCTTGATAATGATTTATGGGAATATCGAATTGCATTCAAGAGTCACATAGGTATGTCTCCTTACTAACTTGTGTTTGGGAAGTCTTGTCATCTGCATGTAGACCTAGAGCATAAGGTCTTGTGGGCACTCAAGAAGCTAAATTTGGATTGGGGTGTTGCATAAAATCAAAGGTTGAATAAAATAAATGAAATCGATGAGTTTCACCTGCAAGCGTATGAAAGTTCAGCTTTAGTACAAAGAAAAGAGGAAGAATTACCAAGATCGAAAGATTGAGAAGTGGGAATTTGCACCCGGAGACTTGGTCCTTCTCTTCAATTCAAGGTTGTGCTTGATTCATGTTAAACTTAAATCCAATTGGTTGGGATCGTTTCGAGTGGTTCAAGTATTTTCATATGGAGTGGTTGAATTAGAGCATGATGAGGGAATATTGTTCAAAGTGAAAGGACAAAGAATAAAGCACTACATGGGAAATGTGAAAGAATTCAAGATGGTTAAAGGATTGGTTCTTGATGAAATCTGAGTAATAAAGGAACCTGCGTCATGCCACGACCTTAAAATCAAGCGCTGCTTGGGAGGTAACCCGAGATGTTTGGTTTAGTAACTTTTGCAATTTTTCACTTTTTAGTTTTGTTTTTTAGGCTAGTATAGGCTAACTTAGGGTCTGTGTCAAAATAATGTCATCAAAAATTAAAATTAAGGCCTAACGTTTACTACATATGCAGGAACTAAAGAAAAATCTGGAAGAAAAAAAAGTTAAGTGTAGAGGAGTCCTACGGATGGGTTCTACGGGTCAAAGTTTACACTATGGACCATAGACCCTGTTCGTAGAACCATGGGTAAAATAAAATCAATACAAACTTGTTACACAAGTCCCTCCTATGAGTCGTAATTATTTCGACAAACTGTAGATGGTAGTTCTAGAAACCTAAGTTCAAGTAAAGCTGCAGCTTTAGGTCTACAAATGCAAAATACGAACCGTAGAAATTTATACGATTTATAGTCTATACTCATAGACTCCAGATATATTTATCAAATTGTCTAAGTGTTAAGTCAATCTACGAAAGCCTTCTACACATCGTAGAACGTACTACAGTCCATAGACGGTCTTTCATGAAGACTAGTAAGCTAAATTAACCCAATTCGACCCACGAGCCACACGTTTAATACCTCCAATTTTAAATGTTTCCCCTAAAATCACATTCATCCCTCATTGATTCACCCCCCCCCCCAAGTTAAAAACTTCTCAATCACATGCATTCCCATTTGCCCCAACGGTTTCCATCCCTCTATTACCCACCATATAAGAAAAATATTTTGAATGATCATCCCCCTTCTTCTTCCTCAAAATCTAAACATCCTCCACATTCATCAAAAGGTCGTGGGTCAGTGAGGTCTTCGAATAAATTCGTAGACATTTTGCAAAACAGCCACACACAAATTCAAGTTCAAACATTAAAAAGGTATGGATTTTGATCCTGAAAATTACCTAAGTTTGTAGAAGTTGGATTTGTTCATACTTGACTTAGGGTTGGAAGTTGCATAAACTAAAAATACTTAAACCCTAGGAATGATTGTTATGTGTGAAGTGTTATCTGCTAAAAACCATGAAATAGTTATGTTGGGTTGTTAGTTAATTGAGATTGTAAGTCTAAGTGTGAAATAAGCACACTGATCTGGGAAAGTTGTGACCTACAAAGGTGTTCTACAGATCGTAGATATTTTTATGATCCGTAGTTTCCCTTTGTAGACTAGCCTAAAAGATCAGTGTTGAATATTTCACATCAATGCTTGTACAACTTCTACCTATGGGCCATAAAACTTTATGCAAACTATAGATAGGACTCATACAAGAAGTCTGAATAGTTTTAAAATCATAGATGGGTACTATGTGCCTGTCTACGATCCATAAAAAATTCTACGACTTGTATATCAGTCTCATTAGTAACCTTTTCCAATAGCTCAAGTTAGGAACTAGGGACTGACCTACGGTCCATAGAAACCTTGACAGACCATACTAGCAATACGTAGTTCCATCTCGACTAGGGTCCTACGGCCAGTAGAACTTTCTACGGTGCATAGGTACCCTTTCATAGGACCAAATACAGTACATTGGTTGTATAATTTTTTTATTTTCTTTGAATCTTTTGCTTTCTTATTTTTGTATTTTTAAATCACTAACAATTACTCAATAGGCACAATGCTAAGGAGAAGGGGAAAATCCACCACACCTTCAACACGGGCTGGGACTCTAGTCAAGTCTTGTCTTAGAAATAAGTCTACTGATAAGGAAAGCATTGGATCAGAAGAGAACTACAATGTAGGGGATACCTTTCCTTTTGAGGCCTAGACCACTCGACAAAAAGCTAAACAACTTGAGATGGTAACGGAGCCGGTTGATCTGGCTTCACCTACGAGAGTAGCTACTCCCCAGTCTGAAGAGAAAGGAAAGAGTTTCAAGAGAATAGCAGTGAATCTCAGTCAGGGTAAGACTCTAGGTCATAAGCTGGCTTAGAGTCTAACATTGGCTCATCACAGTCCGGCGACGAGGAAGCACCACCTACGAAACCCTTTGTACTGATACGAGTGTCTGGTCAGTCAAATCGGTAGTGTGTTGAGGGCCTATTTGATATATTCGAGCAGGCCATCTGCCAAAATGTCCACAACAAGAACATCCAGCCGATTACATGATAACCATGGGTACTTACCAATAGTTTTAACACTCCACCGGAAATACATACTTTATTCATATGAGACAGATGCGACTAGATGGAGGACCCATGAAAATATAGCTCAGCCATAGTTTGTGAGTTTTATGCTACGTATGTAGCGACGCTAACAAAGGGTTGCCAAATAAAGCTAAAGAGCTAGAGCAATCCCCACTTTTGACTACCCTGGTGCAGGACATTTTGGCAGATTTATCCGAGCACAAAGTCTGACGGTTCCTCTATGGACCAGCAGATTGCCTCCACAATTGAGTTTGATTATAGGATTCTTGATGAATAAACTTGAAATCGGTTGAACCCATTGGAGAATCATTAAAACCCTAGAATTGGGTAAGAATCATAGAGTAGAAATTGAGGTTTCTTTGAGACACAATAAGTGAAGAGGAACCCATTGATGAATTTCACATATACCTTGATCAAAGACCTAACTGAAATCTTCATTGGAGGCTTGAATTTCTTGAAACCCTATCTTGCATAGAGAGGAAGACTTGAGAGAGAAATTGGAGTTTGAGAGAATGAAAGTGAATCGGGAGGAGGTTGGGTCTTAGAATCAATTGTAGGTCTTCAAAATAGGCTTAAAACAAAGTACAATAGGAATTAAAAGAGTAGGAAAAGACCCAACTGACCTTAAGAAATAACTGACGGATCAACTCTACAACTATATATACAATCCATACCATGCTCTACTGAAATGTCCATTCGTGAAACACTTTACTAAAAGTCCATGTTTCTGACTTCAAACCACAAACCTAGATCCATGAGTTGTATTACCTTCGACGACCCATAGAACCTCTCGTACACCTAAGTCTTGAAATTAGGCTTGGGTCCTTAGGCTTTGAACCACAAATGCCCAGTATGGACCATCTTCCCTTCTACGGCATGTCATTCTCCTTCGTACATTCCAAGTACAAATTTCCAACTTTTTGATGGCTACAACCACAATACTCAATCAAAACCCATTAAACCTACCATGGTCCATCATATTGACTCGTGAAAACAGGACAGGGACTTGACATTTTCAAACATTTCCAAGGCACCAACCACGACTAGGTTCCACAATCCATAAAATCATATACGGCTCGTAAATGTCACGAACCAAAGTACATCCTAGATGTGACATGGCGTATAAAACCCCGAAAGGCCCTAAACAAGCCACTTGACATACATATACACAACATAATAGAGAAAATAAAGAAATCTTATAAGAAGTAAAGAGTTTGATATATAAGAGGAAGTACATCAAAGTCTAGACAAGCCATCTATTACTTAAAAAGATTGGTCGGGAGTAACCTATACACCACATACAATGTATGAGGACTTATCACGTCTTTAAAATCTCTAAGTGCTCACTAGCCACGAACAGAGGGAGAAGACTCATCAAGCCCTACATTAGTGAAACAATGTAGGCACAAGTGTGAATTAGTACATGGAATGTACTAAGTATGAAGGGAATGCAATAAAACATGTGACTTCATCATAAAGGGACATAATGGAAGACATGATATGCATGACCAATCTAACATAGGAAAATCTTTTTAAACAGATATCATAAATCATGAACATGGTCCATGAACATGAAAGCTTCATAAAACATTTCAAAGAAATTTTGTTCATTTTGTGGCATATTTACTATTAATCGACATAGTCCATGTAAGTCATAACATGGAATGCAGTGTCTTGCTTCCACACTGGAAAGAGATGTCCTTGCTTGCCAAGGAATCAACATTAAACTTCTAGCTTAGGTGGATCAACTAGATATGTCACTTAAGACAACATATGGGGGAACGTAGTTAGGGACCAGTAGATTTCTACTAAAGACCCAGCCTCTACTAATGAAAGAGCCTACATCTCAATATCCTCTCAGTACTAAGCAAAAATCGCAATAGAATTAGTCATAAAAATAAAATCATCATCATCCATGGAAAAGCACAATTAAGATACTAATCCAAGCTGCAAACATCATAGAGTAGATCTTCAAACTATGTGTGAGTAAACCTTTAACAATTCTTGCATATGTGAGAAATCCCTTCCACAATTTTCATAGAGGCTTATCATATAGCGACCTAGATCATAAATCATCATTTATCATATATCATGTATAAGTTCATAAAAACGCATTAACAAATTCATATTTCTTCTTCAAATTAATCCACTGAGGTTCATAGTCAAAATCATGATCAACACATGGGTTCACATGAAATTAGTTGAAAAGCATGTACTCTAAATCATCAAAATAAGATCATAATCAATCAATTGAACCCATACAAATAGAGCCCATGAGGAATTGAATGAAAACCTAATCAATTGAATTGAAATTGAATTGGAGAATTGAAGAAACTTTGAGGACTCAATGGGTGAATAGAACCCATTGATGATCTCCCTACATACCTTGATTGAAGACCTAAGCAATAATGAAGAAAGGAGACTTGATCTTGAAAAACTCTAGCTTCTTCTTCCTTGATCTTGAGAGAGGATTTTTTAACAGAACTTTGGAGAGAATTTAGGAATTTGATTGAATGAGGGAGTTGGGGAAAATTCTAAGGGTGAAGGGTACATATAGGTCATAGATTTAGGGGTAAAATGATGTAGTATAGGTATTAAATGCTTAGGAAAAGACTCTATACCCTTTAAAAATAATTGTCATAGGGTCCTACGGACCGACCTATGGTATGTATAAACTTCTACGGACCGTACTGGTCGTCCGTAGACCTTGATACCGGGACTCAAAATTCTACCTAATTTCCACGAGTCTATTCTACGGTCCGTCTAAAGTTTCATGAATCGTAGATCCAACCAAAGGACCTATGAACAAAAATTCTTCCAAGTCTAAAGTCAAGTTCCATGAGATAGGTCTATGACCCGTCAAAATTTCCACAACCCATACAACCTTCTGTAAACCCAAAGTCAAAATTTCAACTAAGTTTGGAACACCTTCTATGAGTCCTTCCTACGGGCTGTAGAACTTTCTACGGACCATCTTGGTGGTCCGTAGGAAAAGTTCATAAACCTAAAAAAATGAAGAAATCCTTAAGGCCATGTCTTCGACTCATTTCTATGGATCATAGAACCTTCTACGGTCCATAAATAGGACCCGTAGACTTGGACTAGAAATCTACAAATGTAACTTTCCTTTTTCTAAGGTATTACAATATCTCCCCCTTAGGAACATTCGTCCTCGAATGGGACTCAAGCTAGCATGAATAGAGTAGGAGAGAAACTAACAACCCAACATGAATGCAATTTCATCAAAATGCATATAAAAACATGGAGGATCACTCCAAGCTATATCATAACATCAAAATCAAGTTTTCATGAACATGCATGCATATGGAAACATTAGATTGACTAAAATGCATGAATCTGAAAGATTGAACCATGAGGAGCTAGTACCTCAAGCTAGAGTGGGAGAGAAAGGAAAGAGATGAGGATACCAGGAAATCATATCGGCTTCGGCCTCCCAAGTAGCACCCTAAACTAATTGATTTCTCCAAAGAACCTTCACGAAAGCAACTTCTTTGTTTCTCAACTTCTGGACTTACTGGTCTAAAATCTCAAATAGAACCTCTTTATAAGAAAGATTCTCTTTTAACTCCCAAACCTTCCAAGGGAATAAAAGATGTCCGATCTTCAACACACTTCTTCAACAAGGAGACATGGAATACCGGATGTACCAATGTTAAATCATTACGCAAATCTAGTTCATACGAACCCTTGCCTATATGCTTCAAAATTTGATATGGCCCACATACCGGGGACTAAGCTTCACTTTCTTTCCAAACCTCATTACACCATTCATGGGTGAAACTTTCTAGTAGACCTAATCATCTACATCAAATTCTAGTTCTCTTCTTTTAACATCGAAATAGACTTTGGTCAACTTTGAGCCATTTTCAACCTCTCACGAATAAGTCAAACCTTTTCCATAGACTCATGCACAAACTTGGGCCCTATCAGAGCGACCTCACTGATCTCAAACAAAACAATAGGAGACCGAAATCTCCTACCATAAAGATCCGCATACAGTGCCATCTCTATTCTGGAGTGATAGTTATTATTATAAGCAAATTCAATCAAAGGAAAATGGTTATTCCAATTTCCTTTATAATCAATCACATGGGCTCTTAGCATATCCTCCAAAGTATGAATGGTACACTCGGCTTTCCATTGGTCTGAGGATGAAAAGTTGTGTTAAGTTTCACTTGAGTACCAAGATCTTTCTGAAATGACTTCCAAAACTGAAATGTAAACTAAGTACCTCTATCAGAAATAATGGACAAAGGCAGTCCATGCAACTTTCCCATTTCTCTAATATAAATTTTGGCAAAATCCTCCGATAAGAATGAAGTCATAATAGAAAGAAAGTGAGCCGACTTCGTCATTCGGCCTACAATAACCCAAACTAAATCAAACTATCAACAAGTATGAGGTAAACCCGTAATGAAGTCCATATTCAAATCCTCCCACTTCCATGAAGGAATACTAATGTCTTGAGCCAAACCACATGGTTTCTAATGCTCAACTTTTACTTGTTGACAATTCAGATATTAAGCCACAAATTTCGCAATAACCTTCTTCATCCCCTTCCACTAATAGACCTCCCACAAATCACGGTACATCTTGGTGGCTCCCAGGTGAATAGAATATCAAGAACTATGGGCTTCTGTCAGAATATAATTTCTCAACTTATCAATATTCGGAACACATAATCTACAGTAATATCGAAGGACATCATCTCCTCCATAAGAGAAAGTCTCGATGGATTTTTTGGAAATTGACTTCTTCAAGTCAACAAATACTTGATCAATATCTTGTTTAGCTTTCACATTTGATACGAAAAACAATTTGGAACTATTATGAACAACAACACCTTCAGTTGAATCAAAAACTTGAACACCAAATTGGGACAATCTATGAACATCACAGACTAACACCTTTTTATCATTTTCTACATGAGCAACACTAACCACCAATAACTGACTAAGAAAATATGCCGCCACATTCACCTTTCCAGGATGATATAGGACACTCATATCGTAATCCTTTAACAACTCAAACCACTGATGAATCCATAAATTGGACTCATTTAGGGAAATATTTTAATAGAAATTGTGTCCTCAAATGCTCATCTTATCTCAATATCTGATAAAAACATTTAAGTTTCAGGTATTTGAAGTTTGAAGGAAAGCATGGACACTACGTCGCAAAAAGGAATGAAAAGGCTGAAAAGAACAAAGAAATGAGGATTGAGGATCGCCGAGTCCTCTTGGCGGTTCGCCGAAGGGTCTTACTTCGCCTTTTGTTCCAGTGTTATGAGCCTTGAAGGAAAGTATCAAGTCGGCGGAAAAAAGGAGCAGTCGGCGCATCGCCGAGAA
The DNA here is from genome assembly GCA_029582725.1 of Solanum chiquidenum. Classification (NCBI taxonomy): domain Eukaryota; kingdom Viridiplantae; phylum Streptophyta; class Magnoliopsida; order Solanales; family Solanaceae; genus Solanum; species Solanum chiquidenum. The sequence continues at coordinate 14,816 of JAJOOS010003252.1, read as the reverse complement.
GTTCCGCGAAGCAGTACCATGTCGCCCAATGACCCAGAACACGACGATGTTGAAGGATGGTGCAAGACGGTGATGAAGTACACCAAAATGTGAATCACCGAGTTGATTGGCGATTTTGACTAACGACGCCTAATGATCCACTGCAGAACAAATCTGTGAAAGCTATAAATACTAGTTAGAGTTATAGTTTTATGGGTCAAACAATTATTATAATTTTCATATAAAATAGTACTTTTTGATAATTTTTCTCTGAGTTTGAGAGGGTTTCATCTCCAAGGATTTGTACTTAGGTCTCTTGGATTCTTCATTCTTGGCATGTAACAAGACTTAAATCTTCATACCCATTTGAATGCAAGCTCATTTAGGTATAAATTTCTATCTCTTGATGTGTGGCTAAAAACCTCAATTCTTGGGGTGTGATTTTGTGAATATAGGTTAGATTAGTTGTTGGGTCTTGCTTGTTAATAGTCTATTCGTAGTTTAAATATGATTTCGTTTAGTGGTTATGGATGAATTTAATGAGGTGGTAGTTGCAAATATAATCTCATATATGTGTTTTCGGCTTGCTTGAGAGAGAGGTCGTAAAACTAAGACCACTAAATTGATGGCCAGTGCGAGTGGGTCGATATGAGGTTCGGCTTGAGAGAGTGAACCCTAGTCCCATGTCCACACACTCAGCAAGATAGAGTGAGTTGGTTATGGTGGAGGTTGTTCTTCATGCGGCAAGTGGGTGTCCGAGAGGAACCCGCTTGAAATGGGGTAAGTTGCTCGAGAGTGAGCTTATCGCCTTTAAAGTCTAGCCTAGTCACAAATACTCAATGAATTTACTATCAAAAGCATGTACCCAATGATTTAGTCTATCCAGTATTCCTATCACATCCCAAGAATCCCCTCTCATTACTTAGAAATTCTTGTTTATTTTGTTGTTTTTGCTTACTAGTGACAAAACCCCCTTTGTTAATTGACACTCTTGTGTCCTCCTTTAATTTACAATATTTTTAATCGTTAATGTTTTTAGCTACGACTAGTTAGAACTAAATTTTATTTTTCTATTAATTCTCAAAACCACTCCCTTGGGAATCGACCCCAACTCTTGGTTGGGTTATTATACTATTGCACGATCGTTGACACTTGCATCGGAAGTTGTGTCCTTGATTACGCAAACATCAAAATGGCACTGCTGCCGGGGAGTGGTGTTACTTGAGAATTCTTAGATTAGTAGAATTTTTTTTCTTTTTAGTTGTAGTTTACTTACCTAATTGTTAGTTTTGTTTGTTTGTTGTGTGAATATTTCAGAAAGCATGAGTGTTAATGGTAGCAATGGTAGCCAGGTAGGCCACTAAGATGACATCAGAAATCTCAATGATGTCCAAGAACCCAACATCAATGGCCCCCATCTCATGGGAGGTGTTGGAGCCATATGTTTACCCCCAGCCAACGGAAACGCAGTGTTCCATATAACGAGCACCATGTTGCAACTCTTACAACTAAAGGGACTTTTTAGTGGATTGGTTCATGAGGATCCTCACGAGCATCTTCGAAACTTTGTAGATATGTGCGGACCATTCTCGTTAAAAAACACCTCTTAGGAGTTGGTTCGGTTGATGGGAGAGGCTTGCAAGTGGCTAGCCGAGCTACCACATGAATCCATCACTTCTTGAGAGGAATTGGTAACCGCATTTCAAATGCGATATTTCCCTCCCTCGAAGATGATGTCACTGCGGGATAACATCCAGAGTTTTAAACATCCAGAAGGAGAGCCTCTGTAGGAAACTTGGTGAAGGTTCAAAAAGTTGGTGCTGCAATACCCAACCCACGGTTTGTCGGACAACATGCTACTTCAATACTTTTACCGAAGTTTGGATTCGGTAAACAAAGGTGTCGTTGACCAACTCTCGCCTTGAGGCTTAATGCAACAACCATATGCAATAACTTCCCAAATTTTAGATGGCATGACAACCATCAACAGAGCATGGTACACTCATGAGGACCAAGTATCCCCTCTCACATTCAAGCTATCTAAGAAGCAGATTGAAAAAGACAATGAGAGAGACCAAAACATGGCCAAAATCATGACACAACTCGACCTTATATCCAAAAATGTCATGGGGGTTGGTGCCTGTGGTGTCAACGTTGTGGGGGTCGGGTGAGCTAATCCTGAGTAGAGAAATTTGAAGCCTTGTATAACGAGGAGGTAAATTTTCTAGCCAACCAAGGCAGTGGCTACCGCTCAAATTATCCAAGGTAGGGTGGTAACCAAGGTTGGGCTAGAGATGAAGGCTGGAAGGACCAAGATCATGAATGGAGAGACTGTAATCTGAATTGGAAAGATAGGGAGAAGGATAGATATGTTCCTCCTCATGAGCGCCAGAAACCCAAGGATTCAGAAGGTGGTAGGTCTGAGGAAATGCTCTCGCGTATCCTCAACAAAGTTGAAGGGTCAGACAAAATGTTGAAAGGCATGAAAGAAGATGTCTCTACCCTTAGTCAGACCGTCACCTCCCATTCTGTTTCAATCAAGAAGTAGGAGACCAGATGGGTCATATATCGTCTCACCTCAATCAGAGACAGCAAAGGGGTTTGCTTAGTGATACTATGGCAAACCCCAAGAGTGAGGTTTGAAGGTGGACTTGCGTCGTGCCACGACGTTAACCAAGGCGCTGTTTGGAAGGCAACCCAAAACCATGTATTGCTTTCTTTTGCTATGATGAAGTAATGGTGTGTTGATTGTGCAGATAGAAATGTGGAGAGTGAACGAAAAGTGCAGATTGGAGAAAAACAAGTCCAATTAGCGAATCGTCGAATGGTTTGGTGACTCAGAATTAGACCACCGTTATACTCAAGACCATTTTGCATTGGAGTCTATAAAACTCAGTGAGCACAGGAAGTTATTGGCGAACCGCCGACCGTGTCGACAATCCCGACAGAGACCGTCGTTATGACTCCCACAAAACATGGAGGTTCTGTAAACTTTGGCGAGGTAAATGACTACTTGGCGTTACGCTAAATAGCTCGGCGATTTGGACTAATGTCGTTGAATGGGCGAAAACTGGATGGTTTTGCAAGCCAAAGGTTTAAAAGTTTCAAATTCATTCACTTTCCGTCACTTTTTATCTGTCCAAACTCACACATGCACTCTAGTTTCTATATTTCTTGCACTTTTAAAGCATTTTAGTTGTGGAATTGTGCTCAGACTGGGATTATATTGCCGCTTAGCATTTAAATCCTCCCCTTAGCAACACAAAAGGTTAGTTCTCTATGCCCTAAGTTTAATTTATCATAAATTGTACTCATTTGCAAATGTGAGATCTTGTCAAAATCTGTTGAACCTCACTGATTTGGTTTAATTGTTTATGTTTTGATGTTTCTTCGATAATCCTGCCTTAGTGCCTAAACTGTGAAATCTTGTTCTCCAATGCATCGAGTGGATTTGATGAGTGATGGGTGGTAATCATATGTTATGGGTCCTGGTCGAATTTGCACTTTTTGTGCTTAAATTGCATTTTCTGGGGTTGCGGGGTTGATTTTGAGAAGTTGAGTTAAAAGTAGGCAGATTGGGTCATTCGGCGAGCTATGATGACCTCGCCGAACTACTCCGTGGTTCGCCTACTTACCCTATCTCGCCCTTATTATCATGCTTTATTTTTTGTGGCATCTGTAACTTTTGGCAAAAAGTATGAGGTCGCCAAGAGCACTCGGCAACTCACCAAAAGTCTTCTTATTCGCCCTTGGTCTGCACCCCTAACTCTTTCTGCACTGTGACCTTCGGCAGATTATCTATGGCACACCGAATGGACTATCTAGTCTTTCTGCAGCTGAAAGTCTTTATTTTGGTTGTCTAATATGTTCTAACATTATCTCAAGACTTTGCAAACATGGCCAGACCAAAAGTTGCAGGAAGAAACATGTCACCCAGACACATAAGAGCACAACAGTTCAGAAGAACTGAAAGGAGCAACAACAAGACAGCCAGTTTGAGGAGGAGGATGCCTATCGACCCTAATGTTCCTTCATGGGCTCGAGGGTTCAACAATGTGATACACGCCTTTGTGGCAGCTCACGAGTTAGACAATATGATCGAGGCTAATATCGTTGCAGAAGCTGAAGCAGAGCGAAAAGAAAAAAAGAACCAGAAGCAGAATGACAGCACTCCGGGCACTGATGCCCAAACAGATGGAGCGACTGTTTAGATAGGATCCCTTATTTATCTCCCTCTCTGTCTTCCTTTAATTTACATTCTGGATATTTTTTTATATGCATTTGAGGACAAATGGTTTTAATTGTGGTGGGGTGAGGCCCACACCTTTTGTGATTGATAGCGTGTTTTGTTTATATTTGGGTTTTGTGCTTAAATTGTGCTTATACTACTTTTCTCTAGATGATTGAGCTTATGGCTCCTTTTATTTATTTTATTGCAAAATGATTTTAACCCGTCCAAATAAATTTCCCACCTCTCGTGTGTTGAATGTCGATTTTCTTTTGTAAAATTTAAGTCTCGATTCCGATCAATATTGTTGACTTGAATAGTACTCTCAATAGAACAAACATGAATGCACGGCTACGACGAGGTAAAATGAAGTTGCATAGACAATATGTGAACTCTTTGCATCTCGTTATGACTAGCCTAGTATCAAATTGAGTCTCTTGTGATGATCATTGCACACTAGCAAAAGTGTGGAGTCTTGTTTAACTGTAGTTTCAATGCCTAATGTGATGAGCTTACTTTGAACCATGCATGATAGATCCTAGAATTTGACCCGTTGGTCCAATCAACTAAGTGATGCTATCTCTTGATATGATCTTAGGCAACTTCTAAGAGTGTGAGCCAAATTGACATAAACCTCTTTTGTGACCTACCTTGTGAGTGTGTGAACTGCTTTTGAACACCTTTTAAGCCTTACCTTTCTTTGGAAGAAACTTGATGAAAACTAGAACTTTATTTATCCATCACCCATAATCCTCATGAAGTTCTGGTTAGTTGAATAGCCAACTTAGGCCAAAAGCCTAAGTTGGGGGTGTGGTGAAAATAAAAGGGTAGTCAAGAAGTGCAAGGAAAGTCTCCTCTTACCCATGGTTTTAAGAAAAAATGGAACCCCTCCATATATATAAAAAAAATGAAAAACAAAGTTGTGTAATAAAGTACAAAAGAAATGGGATTCCCAAACAATCCATGGAAAGTGAATAATAGGATGACTTATGAGCACTAGAGAAAATGATGAAGGAAAAGGAAAGGAAGTGTTGTGAGCACCACATTTCATGAGGATGAAAGTCACTAAGCCTAAATGACCATACCTTTGCACTCAGTCCCATACAAACCTTGAAAAGACCTTTTTGATCTTGAGAAAGCTCAAACAAATGTCGATTGGAAAATATGGGCAAACCTATGGGTGAAAGCATGCATTGTGTTCTTCCTTGTGAGAGTTAGTGTTGCATCTGATTTTGAAGATTTAAACTGTGAACCATCGTGTGATTATGGAATTATTATTCCTCTGAGGGAATTCGAACACTTTAATTGAGCTTGAACTTGCATTTGAAGCAAGTATTGTGAGCATGAGGCTCTTTGATATTGGTGAGTCACAACTTGAATCTTTGAGTGCATATTTGATATTTGCATAAGTAAATTAAGTGTTGTTGTGTGCATTCATGATTGAGTCTTGTGTAGCATTATTCGAGACACCCTTTTTGAATGGCTGAACTTGAGTTGCTTGAGGACAAGCAAAAGTTTAAGTTGGGGGTGTTGATAAGTCCACGAATTGGACTTATTTAGGGCAATATTATAATAGAAATTGTGTCCTAAAATGCTCATCTTATCTCAATATCTGATAAAAACCCTTAAGTTTCAGGTATTTGAAGTTTGAAGGAAAGCATGGACACTACGTCACAAAAAGGAATGAAAAAACTGAAAAGAACGAAGAAATGAAGGCCTGAGGATCGCCGAGTCCTCTTGGTGATTCACCGAAGGGTCTTACTTCGCCTTTGTTTCAGTGTGCTAAGCCCTAAAGGAAAGGATCAAGTCAGCGGAAAAAGGAAGCAGTCGGCGCATTGCCGAGAAGTTCCACGAAGCAGTACCATGTCGCCCAATGACCCAGAGCACGACGATGCTGAAGGATGGTGCAAGACGGCGATGAACTACACCAAAAGGCGAATCACCGAGTTGATCGGTGATTCTGACTAACAACGCCGAATGATCCACTGCAGCACAAATCTATGAAAGCTATAAATACTAGTTAAAGTTGTAGTTTTAAGGGTCGAACAATTATTATAATTTTCATATAGAATAGTACATTTTGATATTTTTGCTATGAGTTTGAGAAGGTTTTGAAAACTTGAAGAAGAAGAGGGTTTCATCTCCAAGGATTTGGACTTGGGTCTCTTGGATTCTTCATTCTTGGCATGTAACAAGACTTAAATCTTCATACCCATTTGAATGCAAGCTCATTTAGGTATAAATTTCTATCTCTTGATGTGTGGCTAAAAACCCTAATTCTTGGGGTGTGATTTTGTGAATATAGGTTAGATTAGTTGTTGGGTCTTGCTTGCTGATAGTCTATTCGTAGTTTAAATATGATTTCGTTTAGTGGTTGTGGATTAACTTAATGAGGTTGTAGTTGCAAATATAATCTCATATATGTGTTTTCGGCTTGCGAGAGAGAGAGGTCGTAAAATTAAGACCACTAAATTGATGGCCAGTGCGAGTGGGTCGATATGAGGTTCAGCTTGAGAGAGTGAACCCTAGTCCCATGTCCACACACTCAGCTTGATAGAGTGAGTGGTTTAAGGCGGAGGTTGTTCTTCATGCGGCAAGTGGGTGTCCGAGAGGAACCCGCTTGAAATGGGGTAAGTTGCTCGAGAGTGAGCTTATCGCCTTTAAAGTCTAGCCTAGTCACAAACACTCAATGAATTTACTATCAAAAGCATGTACCCAATGATTTAGTCTATCCCGTATTCCTATCACATCCCAAGAATCCCCTCTCATTACTTAGAAATTCTTGTTTATTTTGTTGTTTTTGCTTACTAGTGACAAAATCCCCTTTGTTAATTGACACTCTTGTGTCCCCCTTTAATTTACAATATTTTTAATTGTTAATGTTTTTAGCTACGACTAGTTAGAACTAAATTTTATTTTTCTATTAATTCTCAAAACCACTCCCTTGGGACTCGACCCCAACCCTTGGTTGGGTTATTATACTATTGCACGATCGTTGACACTTGCATCGGAAGTTGTATCCTTGATTACGCAAACATTAGCCACCTCCTTTGACGAAGATTCAAATCCTTCTGAGTGAACACATACTTCAAACTCTTATGGTCGGTGAACACAACATGAACACTTTACAAGTAATGTCTCCAAATCTTTAGAGCAAACACCATTGCCGCTAACTCTAAATCATGAATTGGATAATTATTTTCATGTACTTTCAATTATCTTGAAGTTTAGGCAATGACTTACTTCTATTGCATCAAAGCACAACCTAGACCAATCCGTGAAGCATCACAATATACCACAAAACCATCTGATCCTTCTGGTAAGGTCAAAATAGGAGTCGAAGTGATCTATCCTTCAATTCTTGGAAACTCTTCTCACAAGCTTTCGACCATTGAAATTTCACTTTCTTTCGAGTCAACGTTGTCAAAGGCGAAGCAATAGAGGAAATGAACATTTTATAATAACCGGAAAAACTCAAGAAACTCCATATATCCTAAGCGGACAAAGGTCTAGGACAATTCTTCACTACCTCAGTTTTATTATGATCAACTTGAATACCTTCACCGGACACAATATGGACAAGAAAGCAACAACCTCAACCAAAACTCACATTTGCTAGACTTAGCATACAACTCACGATCTATGATAATTTGCAACACAATTCTCAAATGCTCAACATGCTCATCCTCACTCCGTGAGTAAATCAAAATATCATCAATAAAAACAATCACAAATATGTCAAGATATTGCTTGAAGACCTTATTCATCAAATCCATAAACGCCATCGGGGCATTAGTCAAACCTAATGATATCACTAAAAACTCATAATGACCATATCGAGTTCAAAAAGCCATCTTGAGAATATCACAATCTTTCACCCTCAATTGGTGATAACCCGACCGGAGGTCAATCTTAGAGGAATAACTTGCTCCTTGGAGTTTATCAAACAAATCATCAATCCTTGGAAGCGGATACTTATTATTAATGGTAACCTTATTCAATTGTTGATATTTGATGCACATTCAGAGAGATCCATCCTTCTATTGAATAAGCAATACTAGAGCACCTCATGGTGAGATACTCGGTCTAATAAAACCTTTATCCAACAAATCTTTTAATTGGTCCTTTAACTCCTTAAATTCTACCAGGGTCATATGATAGGGAGGAATAGAAATAGGTTGTGTATCTAAGAGGAGGTCAATACCCAAGTTTATTTCCCTTTCAGGATGAATACTAGGAAGATCACCAAAAAACACTTCCAGAAACTCATTCACAATCGAAATTGACTCAAAAGTAAGGATTTCGGAATCTGAATCCCTAACCAGAACTAGATAATAAATTCAACCCTTAGAAATCATCTTTTTAGCTTTTAGGCAAGATATAAATAGACCCTTAAGAATATAATTTCCCTTTCCCTTGTCATGATAGGTTCGGTCGGAACCTTGAATGTGACCAATTGAGTCTTACAATCAATGGAAGCATAACATGCATGAAGTCAATTCATCCCAAGAATAACATCAAAATTGAACATATTAAGCTCTCAAGATCAACATGAGTGACTCTATGAAAAATATAAATAGGACAATTCCTAGACTATCTTAACCACAATAGCATCACCCACGTGAGTAGAGACATGAAAGGGATTTGAAAGGATTTCGTGACCAACATCAAACCTCATAGCCACATAAAAAGTAATAAACGAAAAATTTACGCATGGATCAAGTAAGGCATAAACATCAAGATAAAAGGCTTTCAATATACATGTCACTACACTCAGAGAACCCTCATAATCATGTCAAATCTGAAAAGTATAAAATTTGTTTTGCTTTGGAGCACCTAAACTAGAATCACTAGGTTCAACTTGTCTACCATTTGTTCCGCTAATAGCAAGAAATGGGCAATCTCTCATCTTGTCACCACTCTTTCCACACTTAAAGAAACCATTTGTACCGGCCAAACACTTTTCATCATGCTTCTTACCACACCTAGTGAAAGCGGGGCTAGAAGATCTGTTACCACCATTTCCTCCTTGAGGCTTAGGGTGCATTAGAAAAACCTTGACCAGAGAACTTTTTCCAGAATTGAGGACTCCCATGTCCACTAGACCTAGAATGTGAAAAGACACTATCATCGGTCCTTTTCCTCTTGAACTCTTTTACCCTTTCCTTTAGCTTATCTTATTCAATTTGTTGGAATGTATCATCAAATGAGAAATATCCATTTCCTTAATCAACATGGCGGTGGACACTCTTTGACAACCAAGTTAAACACACCCGACACAAACTTACTCATCCTTACCCTAAAGTCGGCAACCATAGTTGAAGCATACTTAGCCAATTGAGTGAACTTCAAAGTATACTCCTTCACAGTCATATTTCCTTGAGAAAGGTTAATAAACTCAAGCACTTTTTCTTCTCTCATTTCAAGAGGAAAGAAACGATCAATAAAAGCATCCATAAATTTCTCCCAATCACGAAGACCTGCATTAACTGCCCTCTCACTTTTCCATTGTTCAAACCACACTTGGGCAACACCCTTAAGTTGAGAAGTGGCCAACTCCACCTTCTCAACCGTATTCAAACCCATAATGCGTACTATCTTGTAGACCTCATCAATGAACTCTTGAGGATCTTGATCAACCTTAGAACCATGAAACTCCGTAGGATTCATCTGCGTGAAGTCCCTTATATTTGTCACTGTCATACCCATATTTGGTTTCATGGGAGCATTAGTCTCTCTATTGGCTTGAGTCTTCATAGCTTGAGCCAACACTAGGAAAACGACTCAGAATTTGGGATGAGTCACTTACTCGACCAAAGGATCAACCGTAACTTGAGGAACCTCAGGCTCTACATTCTAACATGCATTCCTTCTCATGTAAGCTCATTAAGGGGCCATATCCTAAAAATAATCGAACACAATTTGGGAGAAAGGTCTTTCAAGAGATACACGATATGGCACGGCTTTAGAGTTATGAAAGAAGTGGAGTTTCCTAAACACTTTGTAGCCTCCGATTTATAAATGTGGCGCACTACACACTCATGAATAAGACTCTACTCAACGTGGTTTTTCAGACATCCTTGGACCTCTTTTCTAAAATTTTGTGCTCTAATACCAAGTTTATCACGACCCAAAGTACACCGTAGATGTGATATGTCATATAAAACCATGAGAGACCCTACACAAGCCACTTGACATACATATACAAGACATGATATAGAAAAAAAATATTATAAGAAGTAAAGAGTATGACATATAAGCGAAAGTACATCAATGTCTAGACAAGCCATCTATTACACCAAAAGAGTGGTCGGGACATAACATGTACTCCATATACAATGTCTGAAACTAAAAACATAAGGAAAGCAATAAATGTTAAATCGTCCTTGAAGTATGAGGACTCACCATGTCTTCAAAATCTCTAAGTGCTCACTAGCCATGGACGGAGTGAGAAGAGTCATCAAGCCATACATAAGTGAAACAATATAGGCACAAATATTCATTATTACATGGAATATACCAAGTATGAGGAGAATACAGTAAAACATGAGACATGATTATAAAAGAACATAATTAAAGACATGATATACATGACTAAGCTAACATAGGAAAATCTTTTTAAAGAGATATCATAAATCATGAACATGGTCAATGTAACTTAAAATCAACATGAAATCTTCATAAAACATTTGAAAGCAACCTAGTTCATTTTATGAGATATTTACTATTATTCAACATAGACCATGTGAGTCATAACATGGAATCTGATATCTTGCTCCCACACCGAAATGAGATGGCATTGCTTGCCAAGGCAACAACCTTAAACTTCTAGCTTAAGTGGATCCACTAACTATGTCACTTAAGACAACATATGGGGGTACGTAGTTAGGGACAAGAAGATTGTTACTAGAGACCCGACCTCTACTAACGGGAGATCCTCCATCTCAATATCCTCTCAGTACTAAGTAAAAATTTCAATGGAATTAGTCATAAACATAAAATCATCATCATCCATTGAAAATAACAATTAAGATACTAATCCAATCTAGAAACATCATAGAGTAGCTCATTAAACCATGTGTGATAAAACCTTTCACAATTCTCAAAGAGGCTTATCTTAAAGCAATCTAGATCATAAATCATCCTTTATCATAAATCATGCATAATTTATTAGAACACATTCATAGATTCATAATTCTTCTTCCAATTCATGAAGTAAGGATTCATAGTTAAAATCATGATCAACGCATGGGTTCACATGAAATTAGTTCAAAAGCATGAACTTGAGTCTAAATAATCAAAATAAGCTCATAATCAATCAATTGAACCCATACAAATAGAGCTTATGAGGAATTTATTGAAAACCTAACCAATTGAATTGAAATTGAATTAGAATTGAATAAACTTTAGAGACTCAATGGGTGAATGGAACCCATTGATGATCTCCCTACATACCTTGATTGAAGTCCTAAGCAATAATGAAGAAATGAAACTTGATCTTGAAGAACCCTAGCTTTTTCTTCCTTGATCGAGAGAGGATTTTTGGAGAGAATTTAGGAATTTGATTGAATGAGGGAGTTAGGGAAATTTCTAAGTGTTAATGGTAGTTATATAGCTTAGATTTAAGGGTAAAACGACATAGTATAGGCATTAAATTCTAAGGAAAAGTTATAAATATCCTTTAAAAATAATTGTTGCAGGGATCCTACGGTCCGTATAAACTTTTACAGATCGTACTAGTCGTCCGTAGAACTTGATACTGGAGTCAAAATTCTACCTAGTTTCCATGAGTCTATTCTACGGTTCGTCTAAAGTTCCACGGACGGTAGATCCAACCATAGGACCTATGAACAAAAATTCTTCCAAGTCTGAAGTCAAGTTCCATGAGACAGGTATACAACCCCTCAAAACTTCCATGACCCGTACAACCTTTTATAGACCCAAAGCCAGGATTTCAATTAAGTATGGAACACCTTTTGTGACTCCTTCCTATGGACCATCTTGGCGGTCAGTAGGAAAAAGTTCAGAAACCCAAAAAAATCAGGAAATCATTCAGGCATTTCCTACAACTCCCTTCTATGGATGGAAGAATCTTCTACGATCCCTAAACATGACCCATACACATGGACCAGCAGTCTGCAAATGCAATTTTCCTTTTTCTGAGGTGTTATAGTACATGTCACTCGTACAATACTACGCCAGCAGCTTCTTAAAACTTTTAAATTTCCAGCTACCTTTGCACTTCTAAGGTTTTACAAACTGGCACTACACAATTCCGAATCGGCGCTCCACCAGTCCATAACTGTAACACCCAGAAAATTGATAGGTGATACTAAGGCCTAATGTATGAACGTTAAAAGTTTATGCATAAATTGGGGTTATGAAATAGTCCAAAAATTTGACCAAGTATAAATTTAAGGGAGGGTTCAAGGAAGGCGAAAGGCTTCACTACCCTTAGAAGCACTCTTGAACTTTGCCCTAGCCGTGTGGGCAAAAGGCATTGTTCAAGGGAGGATTCAAGGAAGGTGAAAGACTTCACCACCCTTATAAGCCTCTTTGAACCAATGCCTTAGCCGTACACAAAAGGAGGCAAGTTCACGTGATGCTTTAAGGCCTGTGAAAGGCCTCCACTAGTCGTACAAGTCCCTCGTTGACTTTCCCTTAGCCAAATTTGGCAAGAGGGCAGTCCACATGAGGGTCCAAGGACCGTGGAAGACCCCACTGCATGTGAAGCACCTCGCGTGGGGGGCTGCCTTAGCACGACTGGGCAATGCACGTGTGCAAATAAGGGTCCACGGCACGTGGACATGTCCACTGCCCATGTACACCCTTGTGAACATGCCTTAGCTTTAAAAATCTTAAGGCACAAGTCCAAGGGAGGGTCCACGGCTGGCAGACCACTCCAAGGCCCTTAAAAGCTCCCTTGGACTTTACCTTAGTTTTATTTGGCAAGTCCAAGTAGGTAAGGGGTATTTTTGTAAATATTATTTTTAAGTCCTATTTTTAAATGGGTATACTTTATATTGTTTTTAAATAAGTATATAAGGTATTTTAAGTCATTAAACACCCAAACTAAATCACTTTCACAAAGACCCAAATCAAAATCAAAAGTTCATCTTCCTTACAAAAATTCTCTCTCTAAAAACCCAAGAAGAAGAAGAGTAAAATTGAAGCTTGGGCTTCAATATTTCGAGGGCCTTTCATCAAATTCTACAAGTATTAATCATCAAGGAATGGTATTTTTATCTTTGGGTAGATTACACCCAAAGTGGCCCTTCAAAATTTGGTTTGCAAACTTCAAATTTGTCCCCAAATCTAGGGTTTTTATTCGAACACATGGGCTCTCTTTAAAGGTGATTTTTATGATTGAATTGTGTTGGGTTATGATTTAATTGATGATTTATCATTGAATTTTGGTGAAAATCCCTCAAGAACCCATGTATCCCCCTCTATTGCTAAATTGTAATCATAATGGAGTTTAGAAGCATGTAATTGGGTCTTGTATGAATGAATTGAATTGATTGAGTTATGTATTACCCCCATCTAAGGTAGAATTTCTAAAATGTTAGATTGAATATGATTTATGATTTCTTGATAGGTAAGTTATGAGAATTGGTACATGAATGTGATAATTATGCTAGTACTTCAAGATTTATGTAGAGAATGAAGATTCAATGACTATGGTGTAATTGTGGTATTGATTGGAAAGCTTATTCTCCCCTATACCCTTACACATTATTATGCATTATTTATTATGACTATGATGATCTTGTTGTGTTGAATGAAAGGCTATTCTTATGAACACACTATAAATATGACGTGAAAGGTTTACTCACATGAACTTAAGTAAAGACATAATATGAATTTAAAGGAATTATGCTTAGCACTGAGTGGATATGAAAATGATATGGAAGCTTTTACGTTAGAAAGTCTGCCTTCCCAAAGTAAGTTATCTCATGAGATGGAAACCTTTAACGTTAGAAAGTCTGGGTTTCTAGTAGCAATCTCCTTTTCCCATAACTATGTGCCCACATAGGTCTTTATCTAGTGGATCCACCTAAAAGTTAAATATGTTAGTCCTACCTTAGGCGAGTAGGACATCTCTTTTCGGTGTGGGAGTAAGACATCGGATTCCATGTAGCTCACATGGTCTATGTCGGCTAAGGCTATATTTCCCTATATGATAAGAATATGAATTATGACAAGAACATGAACTTTAGCTATGACTTCATAAGAGGTACTACTTAGTATGAGTGGGGGTATGGGACTTCACTTATGCATTGAACAAGTAGACTTTAAGAGGAGTTATGGTGAGGTTATTCCATGCTATGAAGACTTATGAATTATGCAATGTATGATATGTATGGTTGTTAAGATTGACTTTACTTGCTTCAAGTTATGAATATGAATGGTTCCTTGTATATGAGTATTAACTATAGGTGGGGTCAAGGTGTGATATGTATGATTTTGGTGACCTAAAAGCGGTACTTGGCATATGGTAGGGTTATGGGATCTTGCCTTTGCATTTCACTAGTATAGCTTTGGGGTTGCTTATGATATGGTTTGACTTATGTTTCTTCACAAATGTGCATGATGGCTTTTAAACTTG
>JAJOOS010003251.1:0-71536 GCA_029582725.1 Solanum chiquidenum | reverse complement strand
AGATATAAAACAGTTTTTCTCTGTGCTATTATAGATTTGTGACAAACTCCTGCAAATATATTACTGTTAAGTCTATTTTGCCTATGTCTCAATTCTTGTCTTTTTGCTATAATTAGTTTAGTAAGTTTTTGTCTATATTCGTTATTCTCGTTGTTCATTGTTTCTTTAAATATTGAATATATTTATATTCTATTTTAGATATATTATCTATTAATTGATTTAATTTGTCGTTATCAGTTTTTGTGATATTGAGTTGTTTATATTCCGGATATAATTTATTTAATTTTCTTCTTATTTTTCTTAATCTTCTACTTGTATGTTTCTTCTTATATTTCTTAACATCCATAGCTCCCATGAAATATTTTTCAGATATTATTGTAGCAGCAGAACTAGTTAATTTGATAAATGAAGAAGAATAGTAGTGTGTATATAAAGAGTAGAGTTTCCATTTTTAATGCAATGTAAGAGATAGAAAGGGTGTCTTTTCACTTGTTAAGACTAGTTATGGTAACTACTAGTACTACTTATTTTATTATTAAGATTTTTTTTTTTTGCAAATTACTTACAGTTCATTTTAGATTACTAATCAATAAATTTACTTTTACTTCCGTCCACTTTTAACTATGCATTTTTTGAAAGTTAATTTGACTGATTTTTGAAGTTAAATTAGATTACATTAATTTGATATTTAAAAAAAAATAGCTATTGAAAAACTATACGAAAAATACTATAAATTACAATTTTTTGCATATCAATATGATAAAAAAAATACATAGTAAAATGTTAGTCAAAGTTTTTAAAGTTTGACTCTAAAAAAAGGAAACTATGAGAATTAAAAGTGGACGGAGGTAGTACTATTTTACCATTGTATGTTAATGTTATACATCATCCGATATTAAAAGTTTACCTTTTTTATGGGATGTAAAAGCTACTTTACTTTACATTTATTATAATTCAGTGAAAACAAGGGAAAATGTGTCTTTGGATTAAGGAAAATATTTAAGATAGTATTTATGGAAAGAAAGTAAAGGATTATGATTGTACTAACTATAATAACCCTTTTCATTTACATTGTTTTAGTATCCTAATACAATAAGTGATAAATAAAGAACATATTGAAAGTAAAAGGATATCTATAAGATTTGATTTGGAAGTAGGTTTTATATTTCTTGTCACGACCCAAACAATCGTGATTGACACCCACACTAACGTTCCGGTGGGAGAACCATTAATGCTAATTAACTAACCAACTAAATGAAAAATACTAACACATTTAAGTTACGGAAGCAAGTTAAATGCTAAGGAAAGAATAGAGTTCCCATAAATGATGTTTGCGTAATCAAGACACAACTGCTCCTTTTCACCGTCGACTGCTCCTTTCCTTCAGGGCTCAGCACACTGGAACAAAATGTGAGACTAAGATCTTTTAGCGATTCGCCGAATGGGTTCGGCGATCCGCAAATCTTCATTTTTTTATTCCTTTCAGCTGCCTTTGTTCCTTTTTTTCTAAGTAGTAGTGTCCATGCTTTCCCTAAAACTCCCAATACCTGAAACTTAAGGGTTTTCATCATATATTGATACAAAATATGCATTTGAGGACACTAATTCTATCAAAATATATCCCTAAATGAGTCCAATTTGTGGACTCATCAATAAACTCCAGCAAAAGTCTAACAATAATAAACTTAACATTGCGGAAATAATACCTAGAACTTGAAAGTCAATTTATCAAAACATCTAACAATGAACCAAAAGTCTAAACAAGAAGGGTTACAACCCCAAACTAACGAACTAATAACTTACCAGAAAGTCTAAGTCTGAAAACTGGACATAGATCGAAAGTGAACTCATGGCAGCCCGAAAGACTGGCTCACCCTTGAATTCGAAGCGATCACTGATCTTCTAGACGAGGTCTATCAATAGCCACCTCAAGATGCCCTGTACTAAACAAATAAAGAGCAAGTGCATTATCAGTACACAAGCACGGTGTACTGATAGGATCACACGACGATCCCAATAAGTGTAACATAAGTAAATCATTACAACAATATAATCACATGCATATATCGAATATATACAATATTATCAACATTTACGAACAAGGTACATTTTCACATTTCTCAGGATAGACAATAATAGCAAATCATTGGTCCTCTCATGGAACCCACACCCAAACTATTAGCATACCGAAACGTGGTACCCGATCCAGTAATTATGTCGGAACGTGGCAAACGATCCTATATTTATGCCAAAATGTGGCAACCGATCCAAGTTAGTATGTGGGAACGCAACACTCGATCCATTCAACAAACCACAGTCACAATCACAAGTACATTTTCATATCATACAATCAAGTCATGATTCATGGGATTCATCATTCATATATCCTCATTTACGATTAGTGTGATCAACAATGCAACATTCGCATACATACATGCATCATAATGAAGCAAGAACAAACATACATCAGACAATCATAGAATTACAATCATCACCTACTTCGAAACAAGCTTGAACCCTAAGAAACTTGATTCTTCCCTTTTCGGATTCATTCCGCTTGTTCTTGGTTTACAAACAATCATAATAACACAAAAATTAATAAACAATCGCTACTTACTCGAATTGCTAACAATTCTATCAACCTTAGATTAAACCCATGATCCTAATATCCCAATTAGGGTTGTTTCCATCATAAATTCTAGATGAAAACCCTCCCCCATCGATAACTACCCATTAGATTACATTCTACGGATCGAATAATGGATTTGAGGACTGAAAATCTTACCTTTAGCGTCAGTAATGGTGGAAAACTGTCAAGAAAAGACCTGGGTTCGTTCCTTCGCTCTTAAATTAAAAATATTTAGAATAAAACATTTTTGGGGTTTATTTACAACTTTAACTCGTGTTTGTCCCGCCACAACGATCCTCACCCCGCTACAATACCCCTGCCCTGGTGGCAAAAATCCCCGCCAAAGCGGCTTGCATGAAACAGTGAGCTATTTTAATAGTTCCAATGCCCCCATTTCACAACACACCTTTAAGCAACAACACTTAGAAACTATCGTTCATGCTAAGATCCATTTCGGGCGTTCTACTTTCCCGAATTCAATTTCGTAAAGTCGTACGAGTTCCTTAACAACTTATCTATCTACTCATGTAATCAAAATCATAATTAAATCACCCGATTGTTACCAGATTTCCCTACAACTTAATGACTCTGATTTCGTTCAAATCTGGACTAGGTTGGAAAATTTCAAATTACTACAAAAACGTT
Source organism: Solanum chiquidenum (assembly GCA_029582725.1). Taxonomy (NCBI): domain Eukaryota; kingdom Viridiplantae; phylum Streptophyta; class Magnoliopsida; order Solanales; family Solanaceae; genus Solanum; species Solanum chiquidenum. The sequence goes on along the minus strand of JAJOOS010003251.1, from coordinate 68,262 downwards.
TTTTGGCCCAAAAAAATTCCCCGTTAGATTTTCGATAACAACGGAAACCGGTCATTACAATAGATACCAATTTACCCATCACTCGTCTCCGAGTGACAAACTTAGGAAAAATAGGCTAAGGAAGGAATGGAGTAGTACATAAATCGATGAACAATTTGGGATATTTGTCTCGCATGTCCTTCTTGGTTTCCCAAGTAGCTTCCTCAACTGGACTATGTTTCCATCAAACTTTCACGGACTTAATCTCTTTGGTCCTCAGCTTACGCACATCACGATCAAGAATTGCAATCGGTTCCTCCTCATATTGGAGGTCTTTGTCTAAAACAATTGAGTCCCACTTAATGATATAATCTCCGTCACCATGATACCTCTTCAACATGGACACATGAAATACCGGATGAACTCGTGATAGGTTATGAGGTAACGCCAATCTATACATTATCGGTCCTACACATTCAAGAACCTCAAATCCACCAATGTATCGTGGGCTTAGCTTACCTTTCTTACCAAACCTCATCATCCCTTTAATGGGTGATACCTTAAGAAGAACATTCTCACTGATTTGAAATTTCATGTCTCTTACCTTATGATCCGCATACTTCTTTTGTCTACTCTGGGATCCTAGAAGCTTAGCTTGAATACTTCTCACCTTATCTTGAGCATCCTTCACTAAATCAACCCCCAAAGGTTTCACATCTCCAGCCTTCAACTATCCTAGGGGTTATCTACATCCCCTCCCATATAATGCCTCGAACGGTGCCATATCAATGTTGGAGTGATAACTATTAATATAAGAGAACTCACACAATGGTAAGAACTTATCCCAATGTCCTCCAAAATCAATCACATATGCCCTCAACATGTCTTCTAACACTTGAATAGTCCTCTCCGATTGCCCGTCCGTCTGTGGATGAAAAGCGGTATTAAAAGTGAGTTGTGTGCCCAATTCTTCATGTAACTTCCTCCAGAACTTGGATGTAAAATGAGTACCGCGGTCTGAGATGATATAAAGGGGCACCACATGCAATATTACTATCTCTTTCACATAAACCTTAGCCAATTTTTCAGCATTAGAATCTATTCTTACCGGAATAAAGTGGGCTGACTTAGTCAATCTATCAACCACTACCTAAATAGAATCAAACTTCCCCAAAGTCTTGGGAAGTCCAATCACAAAATCCATGGCTATCCTCTCCCACTTCCATTCCAGAATTGGAATTTTTTGAAGCAAACCTGCAGGACTTTAATGTTCATACTTCACTTGTTGACAATTTTGACACTTAGCCACAAACTTCGCTATATCCTTCTTTATGCCAGGTCACCAATAAATTCGCTTTAAATCTCGGTACATCTTGGTCACCCCCAAATTAATAGAATATCGCGAACCATGGGATTTTATCAACAACTTTTGAATCAAATCATCAACTCGAGAAACATAAATTCTTCCTTCAAAATTGAGTACACCTTCCGCATCAAGAGTGTTCTCTTGTGCCTTACCAATCACAGTCTTTTTCTTAAGTTCATTCAAATTTTCATCTTCAAATTGTTTGGCCTTGATCTCTTCCATGAATGTGACCCTTACTTCAATGCTAGCTAACCCCCCACCTTTTTTTGAGATGCCCAATTGCATCAATTTAAACTCCAAAGTCTTAATTTCCTTACCCAAAGGTCGTCTAGTTACACTCAAGCAAGCTAAACTACCCATACTTACCACTTTTCGACTCAAAGCGTCTGCCACTACATTAGCCTTGCCCGAATGGTATGGAATGGTGACATCATAAAATTTAAGCAACTCCATCCACCTTCGTTGTCTCAAATTCAGATCCATTTGAGTGAAAACATGCTGCAAACTACGATGGTTAGTAAACACTTCACACTTAACACCATAGAGTTAATAGCGCCAGATCTTAAGAGCAAACACTACCGCTGTCAACTCCAAATCATGAGTTGGGTAATTCCTCTCATGAACCTTCAATTGACGCGATGCATAAACTATAACATTCTTATCTTGTATTAACACAACACCCAAACTAGAATGTGAAGCATCACAATAAATAATAAAATCTTTACCTTCAACTAGTATTGCTAGAATAGGTGCGGTGGTCAAGAGAGTCTTGAGATTTTGAAAGCTCTTCTCACATTTTTCAGTCCATTCAAATGGTATCTCCTTTTTGGTCAAATTTGTTAAGTGAGTGTCAATAGAAGCAAAGTTCATCACAAATCGACGATAATAGCTAGTGAGCCCCCACAAAACTCCTAACATCCGTTACAGAGGTAGGCCGTACACGATTCTTAGCTGCCTCAATCTTTTGGAAATCTACCAGTACCCCTTCTTCTAAAACTACATATCCCAAAAATGCAACCGAAGTCAACCAAAATTCACACTTAGAGAATTTAGCATACAACCTTTGTTTCACAAGAACACCCAGAACAGTACAAAGATGGTCGGCATGCTCTTCCTCACTTTTTGAATAGACCAAAATATCATTAATAAAGACTATGACGAAGGAATCAAGAAATGGCTTGAACATTCATTAAACTCATAAAAGTTGCAGGCACATTAGTCAAATTGAAAGACATAACTAGAAACTCGTAGCGCCCATAGCGGGTTCTAAACGCCGTCTTGGGCATATCCTCAGGCCTAATTTTCAACTGATGGTAGCCAGACCTTAGATCAATCTTGGAGAAAACTGATGCACATTACAATTTGTCGAAAAGATCATGTATTCGAGGCAACGGGTACTTGTTTTGATTGGTGACCCTATTGAATTGCCAGTAATCTATACACATTCTCATACTACCATCCTTTTTCATAACAAACAAAACTGGAGCACCCCATGGGGAAGCACTAGGACAAATAAATCCCTTATCAAGAAGCTCCTAGATTTGAGCCTTAAGCTCTCTCAATTTCGTTGGGGCCATGCTATATGGAGGGATAGAAATGGGACGAGTACCAGGTTCTAAATCAATACATAAATCTATATCTCTATCCGAAGGCATACCAGGCAAATCATTTAGACACACTTCTCTAAATTCTGACACCATATGAATGGACTCAATAGATGGAGCCTTAACCTCCACGTCCCTAATATGACCCGAATACGCCAAAAAATCCTGCCTTACCAATTTTCTAGTGCGAATGGAGGATATGATCTTAGCTTGCCTAGGCTTGTACACCCCTTCCCACTCAAATTTTTCCCTTCCCAGAATTTCTAGAGTCATAGACTTAGTGCCACAATTAAGCACAACATAATAGGGGGACAACCAAGTCATGCCTAAGATTATGTCAAAGTCAGTCATATCCAATATCACCAAATCAACCCAAGTCTGATAACCCATAAATAAAATAGGACAAGCACGATAGACATGGGTGACTATGACAAACTTTCCAACTAGGGTAGAAACATGGATGGGGGGCATCAAGTATATCACAATTCATATCAAATTCTGAGGCAAATCTCACGGATATATAAGAATAAGTAGAACCCAAATCAAATAACACATTCTCCATCCGGTCACAAATAAGAATAATACCTCTTATCACCGCGTCAGACTCCTTTGCCTCATTCTTACCCGGAAAGGCATAACACTTAGCCCTATCATCTTGACAAGCTACTTTCCTGCCCGGTTGCACGTTAACCCTGCATGCGTTACCATTTCCTCTACCTCCACGGCCTCGCTGATTACCTCTTTGCCCAACTTATGGACACCCTCAACCATTATTACCATTCCTCGCGGGTACCACTTCTCTAGTCTACTGCGTAGAATCTAACATTCGTGGATAGGGATAATCTCTCCTCATATTCCCAAGTTCTACACAATTGTAGCAGGTACAATCAAAAGATGGTCTACCGCCTATCGAAAGCGCGACTCCCTGGCTATCATGAATCAAATTATGATATGGAGTTCCTTAGTAATTCCATGTAGAGGCGGGCATGGCTGACTGAATTGGCCTAGCTACAAGTGTTGGCCTCCCTGCTCCCTTGGAGTAAGAATCTTGAAAGTTACCCGATTTTTTTGCCCTTTTAGCCAATGCCTTAGCCTGACCGTGTCGCCTCACCCCCTCCACTTTCTTAACAAAGTTTGTCACCTCATTAAAGCTTCTTCCTACAGAGGTCATGTGAACAGATAATACTTGCAACTCAGAATTTAGTCCCTACATAAATAAATGGATCCTCTCTTCCTCCGTAGTCACCAACTCCGTAGCATATATAGACAATGAATGAAACTTGGCCTCATAAGCTGCCACAAATATACCACCTTGTTCCAAACCCATAAACTCATCTTTCATACAATCTCTCAAAGTTCTAGGCATATATTTCTCTAAAAATGGAGCATGAAACTGGGTCCAAGTAAGTGGAGGTAGGTAAAACTGAAGATTTGCATTCCATATAAGCTCTCCACTACTGCTTGGCTTCACCTTCAAGTTGAAAAGTCACAAACTCAACCCCATGCTAATGGACAATCCCCAACTTGTGCAGCCTCTCATAACAGTCTAAGATAGATTCATAAGAATCCTCACTCTCAGAACCAAGAAATGTAAGAGGCTTTAGCTTCAAAAACATAGTCAACATTTCAAGCTCATTACCAGTAATAATAGAACCCAACAAAGGACGGAAGAAATCATGAGTACTTCTAGTTCCACCTACCTTAGGAACAGTGATAGCAATAGGAGGATTGGCGTGAGCTTGAGTTGCTTGAACAGAAGGAAGCACTCCAGGACCAGCCAACCCTTTCAAGAATAACATGATTTGATGAGCTAACATTGGGTCTATGGGAGGAATACATGTTGTCTCAGCTTGCACCTCTTCCTCTTGTCCAACCTCCTCAACATTTTCAACCTCCACATTCTCCTCTCTCTCTTCATGATGTACGGGAGGGGGGGGGGTCCATATTCTCCTCTAACTCCTCATGATGTACGACAGGTACCCCATCTCTACTAGGTGCCACTCTTCCTCGGCCTCTACCCCTAGCTCTTCCTCTACCCTTGCCTCGACTGCGACCCCTCGTTGCAGATTGCTCAGCTGGAGCATTGACGGGAGCTACGGGCCTGACGCCGTTGAATCTAGTGTTAACCATCCATAGACAGAAGAGCGAATGAGGTTAGATACCAATTCAAATCGATAGATACCAATTCGAATCAAGTTATAACACGGAAGGAGACAAGAGAAAATAGAGAGATTTCCTAAAGTCCTATAGCCTCTCGAAGAAAAGTACAGACGTCTCCGTACCGTTCCACAAGATTCTACTAGACTCGTTTTGTTACATCAAGATCTACGAGACTCTACTAGACTCATTTTGTTATATCGACATCAATGAATCTAGGCTCTGATACCAATTTTGTCACGACCAAGACCATCGTGATTGGGACACACACTAACCCTCCGGTGGGAGAACCATTAATGCTAATTAACTAACCAAATAAATGGAAAAATACTAAGGCATTTATGTTACGAAAGCAAGTTAAATGATAAGGAAAGAATAGAGTTCCCATAAACTCCAACAAAAGTCTAACAATAATAAACTAACATTGCGGAAGTAATGCCTAGAACCTGAAAGTCAATGTACCAAAACATCTAATAATGAACCAAAAGTCTAAACAAGAATGGTTACAACACCAAACTAATGAACTAATAACTAACTAGAAAGTCTAAGTCCGAAATGTGGACATGGACGGAAAGAGAACTCATGGCAGTACGGAAGAACTGGCTCATTCTTGAATTCGAAGCGATCACTGATCTTGTACACATGGTCTATCAATAATCTCCTGAAGATGCCCTGTACTCAACAAAGAAAGAGCAAGGGCAGTATCAATACACAACCACGGTGTACTGGTAGGATCACGCGGCTATCCCACTAAGTGCAACATAAGTAAGTCATTACAATAATATAATCACATGTATATATCAAACATATACAATATTATCAACATTCACGAACAAGTTACAGTTTCACATTTCTCAAGATACACAATTATAGCAAATCATTTATCTTTTCATGGGACCCACACCCACACTGTTAGCATACTGAAATGTGGTACCCGATCCCATATTTATGCCAGAACGTGGCAACTGATCCTAGTTAGTGTGTCGGAATGCAACACTCGATCCATTCAACAAACCACAATCACAATCACAAGTACATTCTCATAATCATACAACCAAGTCATGATTCATGGCATTCATTATTCATATATCCTCATTTACGATTAATGTGATCAACAATACAACATTCGCATACATACATGCATTATAATGAAGCAAGAACAAACATACATCACACAATCATAGAAATACAACCATCACCTACCTCAAAACAAGCTTGAACCCTAAGAAACTTGATTCTTTCCTTTCGGGATTCATTCCGCTTGTTCTTAGTCTACAAACAATCATAATAACACATAAATCAATAAACAATCGCTACTTACTCAAATTGCGAACAATTCTATCAACCCTAGATCAAACCCATGATCCCAATATCCCAATTAGGGTTGTTTCCATCATAAATTCTAGATCAGAACCCTCCCCCATCGATAACTACCCAGTAGATTACGTCCTACGGATCAAATAACGGATTCAGGGAATGAAAATCTTACCTTTAGCCTCAAGAATGGTGGAAAACTGTCAAGAAAAGACCTGGGTTCATTCCTTAGCTCTCAAATTTGAAAATTACAGAATAAAATGTTTTTGGAGTTTTACGACTTTAAGTCGCATCTGGCCCTCCACAACAGTCCTCAATTTGCTACAGTGGCCCCGTCATAGCAACGAAAATCCCCGCCAAAGCTGCTTGAACGCAACATTGAGCTATTTTAATAGTTCCAATGCCCCAATTTTACAACACGCCTTCAACCAAAGACACTCAAAAATACCTTTCACGCTAAGATCCATTTCGGGAGTTCTACTCGCCCGAATTCAATTCTATAAAGTCATACACGTTCCTTAACGACTTATCTATCTACTCATGTAATCAAAATCATAATTAAGTCACCCGATTATTACCATATTTCCCTACACTTTAATGTCTTTGATTTCGTCCAAATCGAGACAATGTTGGGAAATTTGAAGTTACTACGAAAAAGTTTTTCCGCCCAAAAAATTTTCCCATTGCCTTTTTTATAACGACGGAAACTGGTCGTTACATTTCATTTCATAAATATCAATAGATCTTGTTATTTCATTGCAAAAGTAAGATATAAACTAACCAAATTGTTTTGCTTTTGAAACGTTTAGAGTGCATTAAATCTGATTTAGGACTCCGACAAGTGATATGATATAAAGTTGATGGGAAATAGTTTTGGTTAGTGATATGATATAAAACCGATGGGAAATGGTTCCGCCTATTGATATTGTGTCTAAGGGAAATGGTTCCGGAAAGATTTTGATTGTTATGATTTAATGCATTTTTATGCATGTGTTTGACCTACTTGTGAACCTTGCCGTTGTGGAAATGGTTTTGGGGTGTGAAAAGAACGAATAAGTTTTTCGCTTTTATCTTATTCTTTCTTTATATTTCATTTTCTTTCTTTTCGTTGGGTTGAGACTGACTTGTCTGGATAGGAGTAGATATGTTCCATCACGTCCAATTTTGGATCGTGATAACCTCTTCCTGAATTAGTTACTCAACTTAGAAAGGACAGTATGGAAAAAAATTCAGGGTTTTGGAGTCATGGTCAAAGGAAAATAAAATAAATATAGAAAGATATTAATTATTATTTGATTTTTTATCATGGTCAAATGAAAAGAAAGTAAATATGAAAAGTTATTAATTATTATTTGATTTTTGACTCATATTCATAAGAAAATAAAATAAAATTAGAAAGATATTAATTATTCTTCAATTTTTGACTCTTGCTCAATTGAAAAGAAAGTAAATATAGAAAGATATTAATCAAATAAACTGGAATCTATTTACTTGTGCATTCTTATCCAATCATGTATTTAGTTATTGCATGTTTGTTCAATTAAATGCTTATTAGATTAAAGGTTTATTTAATAAACTGTGTAAAATATATGCATAATACAGTGCATTTATAATACTCCTCTTTTGATGTTCATTTAATATATAATGTGTCTTACTAAAATTCTTGCTAGAAAATATTTAGTAAGAAAAAATATTAGTAAAGAAAAACAAAAGAGTAAAGATAGTAATAAGCAAGTGCTCATTGCCTCGTTAAAAATCATAGCAGAATCAGTGGATAATATCTTAATTGAAAAAAATAGTACAATGCGTAATTTATTTCCTTCAATAAAGACCGTGTTTTAGATGGTTAATCTTCACATTCCGATCTTGTATACCATCTTCTCAAGAGTTGAATGATTTGACGTTTAAAGCACACCTCATCCAATTCTAGGTGTTCAACGATCGTAAATCAATATAAAACCCAATTAAGTGAGTTGGGGTCGAATCCCACAGTGAGAGGTACGTGTTTCAAATTTGATTGGGAAGTATAAATGTTGTAAAATCAGTCATAGAAATAAAAATTATCGAATAAAGACATCATTCAAATTAAGGGGTGACATGAATGTTAAATGGGGGGGTTTTGGTTTTAATTATCAACTAAAAGAAGTCAGAAACACTAAGAATTAGCAATATAGAGACGGGTTCTTGGGATGTGATATATTATAGACAAATATAGACATATGGGTAAATGCAACTATTAGTAAATATCTAGATATTAGTGAGTAGGCTAGACTATAATGGAGGTAATTTTGTCTCGAACTATTACCCCGAATCAGGTGGTTTCTTTCGAACATCAACAAGCAAGCAAATTAAGAGCAGCCCACACTATCCATTCACTATCCTGAGGTAAATGTGTGGGATTGGGTGTAGCTTTACTCTCTCGATCTAAACCCAGTTCAACCCAATACCCACAAACCATCAATTAGAAACCTTAGTTCTAAAACGTCTCTCTCGAGCAAGCCAAGAGTACAAACATAGAACTGCATTTGCAACTACAATTCATAAATTAAACCGCAATTAATGATTGAACTCCCTTTTAAATAGCATTTAAACTAACAATTAACAATACTCATAATCTAAATCAGCCCATAATCACATGATCACACCCCAAGAATTCGGGTTTAAGCTAGACATTCTAAAAAGGTAATAACAATTATCAAATTGATTATTCATCAATTGGGTAAGCGTAATTTCATCTTTACAATGCTCCAATTTGATGAATCTCAAAGACCCACTGCCAATTTCTCAAAAGTGAATTTCTTCAATCCCTCAAAGGAAAGGAAAATTCTACAGAAAATTTTCTCCAGATGATAAAAAATTGTTCAAAGATAGATCAAAGCTCTTAAACTAAATGTTCAAAAAATGTATTTATAGTCGCCAAAAATGTGCTACGAAAGCCCATTCGGTGAAGTAAGTCAGGCTCGCTGAACCACTCAACGAGCCACCTTTTGATCTCATCCATCACATTTTTGTCTTGTCATTCAGCATCCTTTGGTTCTGTAACGTTAGGCGATCTATCACTACATCACAGAACTACTCGGCAATCCGACTACTCCTTCTTGTCACCTATTTGGTTTCTTCCCTTAGGGATGGCACACTGGAATTTTAGGCGGTAGAACTGTCCCTTCAGTGATTCACCATACGCTCTTGAAGATCATGTCACGACCTGAGCCTATACCCTGCACGTGACTGGCACTCGAGAACCATTGCTAGTGCCCAAAAAAATCTTCATCCTGGCTGACTACAAGCAGAAGACTAACTCAAGCATACAAAGATTAAAAACTGAATAAAATTCATGAAGCTTAAATACAAAGCTATAACTCAAAAGAAAACTCTGAATAATATAATATATTCAACTTGCCCTAAAATGGGAAACTTAAATCTTTAAAACATTTAACAAAATAAATTAATAGACTTTTAAAACTGTACTGTCTATCTATGATGCCTCTGAATGACAAAGATGGAACTCGGGACAAGATCCACGACCTCCTAACAACTGATATAACGGAAAAGTATATGAAATCCACCGGAAGCAATGAGTCTCACCATAGCTAACTTGAACTCTATGTGGTATCAATGAAGCTCTTGTTGATGACGCTAAACACCTGTATCTGCATCATGAAAGGATGCAGGACAAATGTCTCAGTAAGTGGAATGTACGAGCATGTAAGGGGAATTCTAAAACATAAACATAAGCTTGAACTTGATTAAAAGGAAACATATACTTACCTCTTTTCAAACTCACTCAACTCAACTCAACTCAACTCAATATTAAGACACTCAACTCAAAGATTATATACTCAACTCAAATATTAGATATTCAACTCAAAGATATGTCGACACTGGGTACTCAACTCTGGATACTTATCTCAATATAAAGCAACAATACACATGCAATATATGGAAAGCTTTTAAAACGTAGAAAACAACTCAGTGTATTGAAGAATACAATAACAACTCAATTTTTATATAATAAAATATAATATAAATTTGTGGGAGTTTCTTTAACCGACAACCACCACTATGAGCCTAAGTGATGATACAATTTTTTGCCCATGCTACTAGAACTGTCCTATACTTTACCCTCATATAGGATGCCTTAACTAAGTGGATCCAATATTCTATGCTAAAAAGCACTAAGGAACCATCTCAAAAGTATGATCCTTTCTACCCATGATGACTACATGGTTTATGGAGATATGAGTTATCTGAACTAAAACTCGTCCCCATATCGGTGCTCAATACCACTCCCAAAATATACTTAGCTCATATATTTTTAAAACAAAATTTCTTTCTTTGGTTTGAGATAATTACTCAAAACATAGCTTAAAAGCTCTCTTGGAATCAATGTTCCCTTTCTTGCTTAAATCTCTTTTGGAAATCTCAGTTTCCTCTCATCTTAAATGTAAAAACATTTACTCTTAGGAATACTTTGTTCCCACATGATCTTTGAATAAATGAACTTTACTCTTACTCTTTACTCAACTCAAAGCTTAAGTCTTAATACAAAGTTAAAACGTTTGCAAAAGACTTCTTAAAATATGGTTCATGCCTAATTATGGACGTGAATGACACACTGCAAGGTTTTCAATAACCATAGATAGAAATCAATACTTGGAACTCAAGAACTTGAATGATACTACTCATTTCAACAATGCTCAACTCAGAGGGTTCATGCAGAATTATGAGCATGAACTACTCAACTCAAGGACTCAAAGATACTTCTCATCTCAAGATTGTTCGACTTATACGGTTCATGCGGAATTATGGGCATGGACAATTAAACTCAAGGACTTCATGGGTGACATGTAATAGTCCCATGATTAGAAGTATAATCTCAAAGGGGATTAGAAACTCAATACTTAAAACGTAGAACTTGAAGATACTCCTCCTCTCAATGACACTCAATTTATGGAGTCCATGCAGAATTTATGGGCATGAACGACTTGACTCGAAGGTCTACATAGCTACATGGAACTCATGTATACGAATCTTCTCATTCTCTTACTTACTTCCTCAAAACTTAACTCAAATCGATGATGGATCTCAAAGAATTCCCAATTGAACTCAAAGGCTTCCTTGAACTTTACTCTTAACTCTCTTTTGAATGTGAATTCAAGAGTTATGGTTCATGATATGAAGGATATCGTGATGACAAAATAGACTCGTGAATACATTCTCCTCACTCTCATACTCACTTGCTCGAGTCCTGAAAAAAGTTATTAGAAATTGTAGAAGACTCTTCAAAAGGGAGAAAATGATCAAAATGGTCCTTAATGTATGGCTTTGATTCCATTTGGTCCTTAATGTATGGACTTGATGGAAATGATCATTTATGTATCATAAATTGTGAAATAGCTCATATAGCAGCCATTTTCTTAAAAAAGTTTAAATTATTTTTATTAAAATTCCCAAGGCGAGGACTGCTTAAAAAAATAATGGGAAATCGCTCCACGTGTAGGGATTTTAGTTAATTTTTTAAACTAAAATTGCTACACGTGGAGCGATTTCCCATTATTTTTTTAAGCAGTCCTGGCCTCGGGAATTTTTAATAAAAAAAATTAAAACTTTTTAAAGAAAATTGCTGCTATAGCAGCTACTTCTATTTTTTAAGCGTTGCTGGGGCAGCGTTGTTAAAAAATATAATCACAACAACGATTTTAAAGAAAAAAGAAAAATAAATTGGACCTGCAGCGATTTTTATGTTATTTAAAGGAGTAACGGCATCAATTTTGTCAGAAGAAAATTGCTCCGTCAGGAGCGATTTGCCCTTTTGGTTTAAAAAAATTGATGTGCCCTTTTGGAATTTTTGGAAATAGGGGAAGGAAAGTCTTGAACGAGCGCATCTTTTACATATTCCGTATATTTTGATGGCAAAAAAAAAAGAAATATATTAATTTTAAGGTTAAGGACTAAATTGATCACAATTTATGATACATAAAGGACCAAATGGAATCAAAGCCCATACATTAAGGAACATTTTGATCATTTTCTCCCTCAAAAGGACTCAAACTAACTTTCTCAAAAATGTTTGAGAGAACTCTCAAGACATGACTATCAACTCTACCTTGAATGTGATTTATCAATTGAAGGTTGTTATTTGTGATAGGAAAGATCTCGTGATGTTTAGGAGTATTTTTAGATAGTTTAACATGAAAAATGATCAAGAAATCACTGTCTGGAAGCAAGTCCGCGATTCGGAAATGCATTTTAATATTTGGTCACGAAATAACTTTTGAGGTAGAGAGGTCTGTGACCTCTCCATGGCGCGAAGAAAATTTCTATGAAATGGGAAGGCACGTCCACGACGCGGACTGGGTTGCCAGATTCGCTCGACTTTTTCCTACTTCATTTTCTAACCCCAATTCGCCTAAATCGGATTCTTTTGCTCAACTTCTCTCTAGATGCCGATACCCAACACATGTACACTAGAATCTAACTCTAACAACTCTATAAATCGACACAATAATCTCAAGAACTCCTCAATCTCAGCCCAATTCAAGAACGAAAGCAAATTCAAGAACACATATCAAGAACACCAAACTTTCAACTTTCTAGAACGAATTTAACGATAAAATTAACACGATTGGCGTGTGGGTAACCAAATCCAACACTATGGAAGCTTACATACCTGAAAGAATGATCTTCTTGAAGTACTTGAAGGAAAATCTTGGAAGAAGAACCCTAGCCTTAGCGTTTCTTGAATTCCTTGAGCGTTAGAATTTTTGGAGTGGATGAGAGAGTTTGATTTACGAAAACTGATTTTCTGCACGTTTAGGGAAATTTAGATGACCTCCTAAGATTTTTTAGGACTAAAATACCCCCAAATAAATAAATAAAATGAGCTGGGAGTCGGAATAATTTTTCACCAGGCACTGAGGTCCTTATTGGCTCCGTAACGCGGAGCCATCGCGGAGCTGCTGCCAGGTTTGCGCCTCGTTAGTAAATCAGTCAAAAAGTTTTACTTAGAGCTTGGAATTTAGAAAACTTCGTTGAGTTGGAAAGAGGACTCGAAGGGCTTTAATTTTTCATCTTGTAGCTCACCTAACTCAGTCTATAATAGGAGTTATGGTCGTTCGAACTTGACCCAAAACTTAAGAAAAACTTAGGAATGACTTGAATGCTTTTCTCTTTGGTTCTTCTTGGAACTTAAGGTGCTACATCTAGTGACCTTACCACTCAAGAAATGTTAAATTCCTTGAAAAAATCTCACTCACTACGAAGAACGGTTCGAGTCTTAGCTGTAAAATTTTCTGGGATGTTACAATATCTCCCCCTTGGGATCATTCATCCTCGAATGACGACTGACTTGATATAGAATGAGGTTACTCTTACTAAGGTTTGAGTGTAATGGTATGCTCTTACTATATTCAAGATTAGCCCAAATCCTAAAGATATTACTCCTTACCACCACATTCAAGCTTAGTACTCTAATAACTCCATGGACTCCTACTCACCAACTCCTTAAGAAATTCTCAACACTTGGACTTGAATTCTCATCATATCATCTCCCCCTTAGGTCTAAAGCTGACACTTGAAAGCTATGGACCTACTCCATTATGATTAACTGGTCTACATCCTCTTTTACTCTAACACTCGGGAGAAGCTTTTTTTATGACTACTGAACTCTCCATAGGTAGGTACTAAGACCTCTTTCGAAGGTGTTTGTCTTAACCTCTTATGATTACATACCCTCTCGGTACACCTCGTAATGCTCTTTTTACTCTTGTGACTTAGTCACACTTCAATGCCCTTATCTAAACGTTAGGGTCTCTTACTTGTACCACTCATATCTATTGTACTAGCCATTTCAATTCCTCTCATATTCTATGTCAAGTCTACCAGATAAAATCTCAAGACTAACATCATCACCCTCATGTTGTCATTCTTTGGATCATGACACTCATCTCAAATTCAAGATTAATATTTATGAGTAAACCCGAATATCAATATGATTGCTCGCTTATTATACTAACTTACAACTACTAGATGCAAAGTTAATAATCATTCTCCCACTAAAAATTCATGACAAATAGTCAATCCTCACGTGTTAGTATTCATACTTACAATTTACTATCACATTTCCCTTCACAACTTGAGTACTATTCACTCATTCACTATACATCAATGCCTAATTAGTTCTATAACACTTTGAATATTACGGGATTTCCCTTAAAGATCATAAGCCTAGCTTAGATCTATCACCTCATGAATACTCTTGCTCTTCTATTCACCACTTACACTTGGTCATTACTAACATAATGACACATCATCATAACCCTTTTCTAGTTAACGTATACTCTAACTCATCCTGACTTACAACTCTTACACCACCTCCTATCCTGAGCTCTTCACAACTCATCACTTCTTAGTCTATCCATAATGGAAAACTCCTCATTCATAATTTAATAGGTGCATGACTATACCAACATAGTTTGCCAAAACACCATCTCCCTTACTTATATCACTAAACCTCTGCATACTATTCTCTTAACTTAAGGGGTAATATTTACTACTACTTCTCATAATCTTGTAGCTCATGCTACCTTTTTGCGTGAAAATACTACCCAAGCTCTAAACATACTTTCTTATAAGGATCTCAGCTGAAACAAGGCTTAAAGAAGAGAGTACAACTCACTTTTAGCTCAAACGTACGATTCATATGAATATGGGTGCATTCCTCTAAAACTGAACACTTACTCATTCATGGGCTTCTCTCAAACCCCTCTGGAGTCTCATGACTTTCTCAAGACTCTTCCTAAGAACAACTCATCCATAAAGCTCTTTACACTTTAATTTTCAACCACTTTTAGTATGATGGGTAGTCGAATGAATCCAAGAAACACACGAGTATAAATAAATCTCTATGACTTAACTTTATTGCACGATTAAGAGTATGAAAGAAGGGAAACTTTTCTTAAATGTGTGTAGTTCCTCATTTATAGAAGTGGGGCCCTCACAACCCTAAATAACATTCTACTTGACAGGGCTTCATAGACACCCTAGGACTCTTGAACTCTGTGCTCTGATACCAAGTTTGTCACGGCCCGAGCATACACCCGGGATGTGGCCAGCACTCGAGAACCATTGCTGGTCCCCAAGCGAACTCTCATCCTGGCTGACTACAAGCAGAAGACTAACTCAAGCATACAAAGCTTAAAAACTAAATAAAATTCATGAAGCTTAAATACAAAGCTTTAACTCAAAAGAAAACTCTGATTAATATAATATATTCAACTTTCCCCAAAATGAGCAACTTAAATCTTTAAGACATTTAACAAAATAAATTAACCGACTTCTGAAACTCTACTGTCTATCTATGAAGCCTCTAAATGACAAAGATGGAAGTTGGGACAAGACCCAAGACCTCCTAACAACTTATATAACGAAAAAGTAAATGAAATCCTCTGAAAGCAAGGAGGCTCACCATAGCTAGCTCGAACTCTATGTGATATCAACAAAACTCTTGTTGATAACCCTGAATACCTCTATCTGCATCATGAAAGGATGCAGGCCAAATGACTCAGTACGTGGAATGGACGAGTATGTAAGGGGAATTTTAAAACATAAATATAAGCTTGAACTTGATAAAAAGGAAACATACTTACCTCTTTTCAAACTCACTCAAATCAACTCAGCTCAAGATTAAGATACTCAACTCAAAGATTAGATACTCAACTCAAAGATATGATATTCGACTCTCGGTACTCAACTCTGGATACTTATCTCAAAATAAAGCAACAATACACATGCAATATAGCAAAGATTTTAAAATGTAGAATGCAACTCAGTATATTGAAGAATATAATAACATCTCAATTTATATATAATAAAATATAATATAAATTTGTGGGAGTTTCTTTAACTGACAACCACTGCTATGAGCCGAAGTGATGATACAGCGTGCCCACGCTGCCAGAACTGTCCTATACTTTGACGTCATACAAAACGCCTTAACTAAGTGGATCCACTAGTCTATGCTAAAAAACACTAAGGAATCATCTAAAAAGTATGATCCTTTCTACCCATGATGGCTACATGGTTTATGGAGACATGAGTTATCTAAACTTAAACTCGTCCCCATATCGGTGCTCAATACTAATGCCAAAATATACTTAGCTCATATGTTTTAAAAATAAAACTTCTTTCTTTGGTTTTAGATAATTACTCAAAACTTAGCTTAAAACCTCTCTTGGAATCGTTGTTCCTTTCTTGCTTAAAACACTTTTGGAAATCTCATTTTCCTCTCATCTTAAATGTAAAAATATTTTCTTTTGGGAATACTTTGTTCCCATATGATCTTTGAAGAAATGAAGTTTACCCTTACCCTTTACTAAAGTCAAAGCTTAAGTCTTAATACAAAGTTAAAACGTTTGTAAAAGTCTTCTTAAAATATGGTTCATGCCGAATTATGGACGTGAACGACTCAATGTAAGGTTTTCAATAACCATAGATAGAACTCAAAACTTGGAACTCAAGAACTTTAATGATACTACTCATTTCAAAAATTCTCAACTCAAAGGGTTCATGCGGAATTATGAGCATGAACTACGCAACTCAAGGACTCAATGATACTTCTCATCTAAAGATTGTTCGACTTATACGGTTCATGCGGAATTATGGGCATGAACAATTTAACTCAAGGACTTCATGGGTGACATGTAATAGTCCCATGATTAAAAGTATTATCTCAAAGGGGATTAGGAACTCAATACTCAAGACTTAGAATTTCAAGATACTACTCCTCTCAATGATACTCAATTTATGGAGTCCATGCGGAATTTTTGGGCATGAATGACTCGACTCAAAGGTCTACATAACTACATGGAACTCATGTATACGATTCTTCTCATTCTTACTTACTTTCTCAAAACATAACTCAAATCGATGATGGATCTCAAAGGATTCACAATTGAACTCAAAGGCTTCCTTGAACTTTACTCTTAACTCTCTCTTGAATGTGAATTCAAGAGTTATGGTTCACGATATGAAGGATATCGTGATGACAAAATAGACTCATGAATACATTCTCCTTACTCTCATACTCACTTGCTCGAGTCTTGAAACAAGTTATTAGAAATTATAGAAGACTCCTCAAAGGACTCAGTGGAAGTTTCTCAAAAATGTTTGAGAGAAATCTCAAGAATTGACTCTCAACTCTACCTTGAATGTGATTTATGAATTCAAGGTTGTGATTCATGATAGGAAAGATCTCGTGATGTTTAGTAGTGTTTTTAAATAGTTAAACATGAAAAACGATCAAGAAGACTGGAATCTCAACTCTACCTTGAATGTGATTTATGAATTCAAGGTTGTGATTTGCGATATGAAAGATCTTGTGATGTTTAGGAGTGTTTTTAGATAGTTAAACATGAACTACGATTAAGAAATCACTGTCTGGAAGCAAGTCCACAATACATAGATGCATTTTAGGTCACGAAATAACTTTTGAGGCAGAGAGGTCCGTGACCTCTCCGCGATGCGAAGAAATTTTTTGTGAAATGGGGAGGCAGGTCTACGATGCGGACTGGGTTGCTAGATTCGCCCGACTTTTTCCTTCTTCATTTTCTAACCCCAATTCGCCTAAAATCGATTCTTTTCCTTATTTTCTCTCTAGATGACCCACCGCATGTACACTAGAATCTAATTCTAACAACTCTATAAATCGACACAATAATCTCAAGAACTCCTCAATCTCTGCCCTATTCAAGAATGAAAGCAAATTCAAGAACACAGATCAAGAACACCAAACTTTCAACTTTCTAGAATGAATTTAACGCTGAAATTAACATGATTGGCATGTGGGTGACCAAACCCAACACTATGGAAGCTTACATACCTGAAAGAATCATCTTCTTGAAGTACTTGAAGGAAAATCTTGGAAGAAGAACCGTAGGCTTTGCATTTCTTGAATTCCTTGAGCGTTAGAATTTTTGGAGTGGATGAGAGGGTTTGATTTACAAAAACTGATTTTCTACACGTTTAGGACAATTTAGATGACCTCCTAAGGGTTTTTAGGACTGAAATACCGCTAAAAAAATGAGTAGGGAGTCGGAATATTTTTTCACCAGGCAGTGAGGTCCGTATTGGCTCCGTAACGCGGGGCCATCGCGGAGTTGCTCCCAGGTTTGGGTGTCGTTAGTAAATTAGTCATAACTTTTTACTCAGAACTCAAAATTTAGAAAATTCGGTGGCGTTGGAAAGATGACTCGAAGGTATTTAATTATATATCTTGTAGCTCACCTAATGCATCTTGTACTAGGAGTTATGGTCGTTTGAACTTGACCCAAACTTTAAGAAATACTTAGGAATGACTTGAATGCTTTTCTCTTTGGTTCTTCTTGGAACTTAAGGTGCTACATCTAGTGACCTTAACACTCAATAATTTTAAATTCCTTGCAAAAATCTCACTCACTACGAAGAACGGTTCGAGTCTTAGTTGAAAAAATTTATGGGGTGTTACAGATCACCAGGCATGCCTTTCTTCAATTCTTCACTTTTTTTTGTTGCTTTTTGCATGTTAGTGTCCTTGATTTGTTCCTCAATCCATGTACCTGAAAATCAAGAATTTTTCATCAGTTTAAGGAACAAATTAGGCATTTAAGGACACTAAATCTATATAAATAAAGCCCCAAATAAGTCCAAATATCCGACTCATTATTGAACTGAGTAAGAATTGGATGAATAAATTCATTAGATTATTACTAGAAAGAATTTGTTGTATATCAATAACACCGTTCTTCAAAAGATCATGTGTGAAGAATAATTTTGGTGAAATGTGTTGCGTTCTATCTTCTTTTATGAAGCATACTTTTAATTTGTTATGCATGCATCATTATCTTCAAATAAAACAATGGGTACTTTACTATCACATTTTAGGTCACATCTTTCACTGATGAAATGTATCACTGATTTCAATCATATACATTCTCTAGTTACTTTATGAATAGCTATTATCTCAGTGTGATTTGAAGAAATAGCAGCAATAGATTGCTTTGTAGATCATTATGATATAACACTACCTTCAAATATAAACAAATAGCATGTTTTGAGATCAAACTATCAACTTTTCCAAGTACAAGTACCATTCTTACTTGGTCAACAATTAACCTAGCATCACCCTCATTAATCTCAAATCCAGAATACCCATTCGATAATATTTTACACCTCCTAGAGACATTTTTGTTTTCTGAAATTAACCTTGTTAGCGGAAAGATATATGTTATGCAAGTACTAATGAATCTCCTCATAATGACATGCCTATTCATAATCTTATGTATGATTTCCTCTAACATAGTAATAATTGACTTATGTCTAGGATTAATTATCCAAAAAATTAAAGATTTTACACATGTTATTTTCAACATCATATTTAGAAGATGTAGAAAAAAAGACCATGCACCAAAAATTTTTATTGTATGCTAATAGTTCTTCACATATGCCTTCATCGGGGTTTTCAAGTTTTTCAAGTTCATCTTTCAACTTCACTACATATGAAGCTTTAACATAAAGAAAAAAATTGTGTTCTTCTTTCTTCCCTTTTTCAATTTATGGACCAATTAGACCATATGTGTCTTTGCACCTTATGTGCTCTGCATTAGATAAAAGTTCATATTTATTTACTTTTATAAATTATATACTCATTTAATTCTACAAAGGGAAAAAAACCTAAATAAACAATTTAAGCACCCAAATTACTGATATATATAACAATAATTTTATTTTTCATGAACTTAACAATAAAATTATTACAAAACAAAATAAATATAAAAATTAAAAAAGGAGGAAAATACCAAAATAAACACACGTTTTTCGTCCTAGAAAATATCTCTTCTTTAATCTTCTTCCTAAAACATCTCTCCTCATAATTTTTACATCCTAATTTTTCTAATCTTCTTCCTAAAATATTGAATAAGCAGATTTTATTTTTCTCTCTCCACCTTTTTTTCTTGAAAATTTTCTTTCTCCCTCATTTTTTTATTTCTCTTTCTTCACACGTCTCTTTCTCCTTCCTTTTCTTCATTTTTTTTTACCATTTTTACTTTATTTTATTTTCCAAAAATTTTCTTTGTTCTTTTTAATCTCACCCCCTTCATTTTTTTGTTTAAATTATTTTTTACACTATTGTAGGTTGGAACATATAACCAAAAAATAAATTTATAATTATTTTATGAATTTATTTATTTTAATCTATTTGGTTATAATTTAGTATAACTCATTGATGTAACATCCCAAAAATTTCTATGTTAAGACTCGAATCATTCTTCATTGGTGAATACGATCATACCAAGTTATTCTTAATTGTTCTTAGGTATTAATGTCAGTTCTTTAGTGTGGGAATGATTTTGGATGTGAATTAAGGTGACTAGAATCCCCTAGCACAAAGTTGATTTGAATGCCTTCTTACGGATACAATTTCAATAAGAGATTTTACTAAGGTTAACTTCAAACGATCATATCTCTTAGAATATAAAGATTTATATGGCCTATAACCTACCAAATTAAAGGTATTTGAATCTTGTTTCCAACGCCCCCACTTTTCTGTCAATCTGATTTTCGAGTAAAAAGTTATGACTATTTTAATAATTTGATGTAGTGTGGTGACGAAATAGCCGACAGAAAAAACATTAAAAAGGGTCGTTTATTACTTTTTACCTCTAAGAAAACCCTAAATGAATTTCTTAACTAATTAAAGGCCCAAACTAATCAGATTTTCATCTCTTAATCCAATATTTTCTTCTCTCTCAAACCGTAAGGAAAAATCAAAGTAGAAGATTTCCATTCAAGATTCTTTCAATCTTTTTCAAAATTCTTCTTCAAGGTAAGTCATTCTCAAAGAATTTCATTCTTTGCAACACAAATTTCTTCATACAATTATGAATCATTAATGAGAATTCTAATTCTTGGCCATAGAGTTTCAAGAAGCTAATTCAAGAATCTCAAGAAAGATTTTCTTGATTGTTCTCCTTCAAGCTAGGTTTCAAGACTTCTAATCAAGTTCTTCTTTAAGATTATTCAAGAACATTATTCTTCCAAGTATGCAAGGCTAATTACAGTGGTGGACTAGTTCTTCCTCACACCCTACATCTCAATTTAATCATAAATTGCTACATCTAAAGGATACATTATTGATTCTTGATATTGAATTCAATTCTTTAAAAGTTGAAGTTTTGATTTCCTTTGTTCTTTTTAGAATCTTATAATATTGTTCATGCTTAGAATCACATAAACCCTATTGATTAGTAAAATTTTATTTTAAAAAGGAATCGTATGAAAGTTTCTAATGTATTGTTTTGGGTTTGAAAAATAAACAGAGTTTAGGAGAATTTTCCTAATATTAAACCATCTTGGGGTCCTAATGTCAACTTGAAAATTTATAGGGGACGCTGGGAGGGTCTGGGGCGACGTGCTAACAGTGCGCCCAGGACAGGCCCCAGTATTCCATGCCCTAGGGAGGCGCGCCAATAGTGCACCCCAAGTCTACTTCTGAAGTTTGGGGATTGGCGTCCCATGCCAGAAGTATGTCAGGGGTTGCTGGGCTGATTTATTCTTTGTTTCATCCGGACGTGTTCCTTTAAGTGGCGGCCACGTCCCACTACTCTGTAGTAGCTCCTATAGGCTACATGTACCTTTGAAAATTAATGCACCTTCATTACAAGATTATTTTGAAGAAAAAAAAGTTTAAAGGAACATAAATTACTCCAAAAGCGTTAGTTTCACATTGAGAAAAGAACTAAGATTCATGATTAGTATGACAATCGAGTATGTCATCAATGTTTAATAAACATGACATCTATATATGTCATCAATGTTTATGCAATATGATTACCCAATCATCAATGAGTAGATCATATTATGATTTCAAATATAGTTTTCATGATTACTACCTAAATACTGATTATTTCAAGAGTTTTAAGGGAACTTTAATAGTCCTAAATGTATCATTTGACCTACATTTTATTATGATGAAGATACAGGTGTTCGCGATCATCACCAGACACTTCATTAAGATCACTTTGCACTACAGATAGATTAGGTGAGTCTCCTTGCATTTCGGGGGACTTCACGTCTATTTTCTAGTCACTTATTTTGAGATGTTGTGGGTCTTGTCCCGACATCCATCTTGAGTAGAAAAGGTTTCATAGATAGTTAGAGTTGATGAGTGTCTCAATATGTACCCTTCTGGTTTAAGATCTTGAAAACTATTATTATACTTTATTGAGTTGAGTTTAATTTTGCATTTTAAGTTTCCTATCTGCTCGAGTAAGTCTTGTGCTATGTATTCAGTCAACCCAAGGGTTCACTTGGGGACCAACAATGGTTCTTGAGTGTCGTCCACGTCCAAGGTGTAGGCTCGAGGCGTGACAATTTATTATGATAAAATTGAATTAGATTAATTTAACTTGACACAAGTTTAAATCATATATTAACCATGTAAACTAATTTGATGATAAATGTGATTAGATTATGGTGTTACGTATTATAGGGTTGTAACATATAACTAAAATCAACTTTACCATTAATTATAAATCAATTTATTTTATAATTCTAAATCAGCATATCACAAAAAAATTAGCTATACCATACATCAAAATATATACACTATAACATATTGAAACCTTAAATCAACAAATGACTATTATTTTTAAACCAACAAATTCACCAATTATTTTTAATTGTTATAGTTATTATAATTTGAACATGACACAAAGGTTATACCATATAAATTAACTTGATGGTACTAAAAAGTTGGTATAAACTTGATTAGATTATGATGTTATGCATTGTATGATTGGAACATATAACTAAAAACAACATTACCATCAATTATAAATTAATTTATTTTATAGTTCTAACCCAACATATCACCAAAAAATTAGTCACACCATCTATTAAATATAAATCAACATTACCAAAATTTTAACTATATCATTGCCACAACCCGAGCCTATACCCTAGACGTGGTTGGCACTCGAAAATCATTGTTAGCCCTCAAGCGAACCCTCATCCTGGCTGACTACAAGCAGAAGACTAACTCAAACATACATAAGCATCAAATTGAAGGAAATGTTTAAAAATAGTTTACTGAATCTTAAAACTTCGCTGAATATACTAAGTTTGAACATAAGTTTTATGTAAGATATCTGAAACTGAAAGACTCTCCAAAACTGTCTATCTATGAAACCCCTACTATATATACACGAGTGTCGAGACAAGACCGGTGACTACTCAAAATTTTATTAATGCTACCAACTCATAAAATTGGAGTACTCCGGAAGCAAGGAGACCTCACTCGAAAGCTGACGAGCGGATGAAGTGATCTCAACAGACTTTTGTTGAGGATCTTAAGAAACTATATTTGCATCATTAAAAGATGCAGGTCGAATGAAATCACTACATTGAATGTACGAGTATGTAATAGCTGAATAAGAAATAACTGGATGGTAAGACTGCAATAGATATAAATATATAATCAATTGAATCAATACATGAACGTGAAGTGGAAACCATTTAAGCTTTAAAAGAAAATATAAAATAAAAGCAACATGAAAATAATATACTTTACTTGTGGGGAGTTTCTCTAACCGATAATTATTACCATCAGCATGGAAATGATACAATGTTTCACCTAACATTGCCAGGGTCATCCTATACTTTGCCGAGGTATAGGGTGATATCGTGAATATGGATCCATCTAATTGACCTTCTTAGAAGAATTGAAGAGTCGCATGAAGAGTCAGTGATATCTTATCCTATGCTAGCTACGTAGTTCTATGGACTTCCGAATCATAAAAGACTCTAACCCAATTTGGTGCTCCATACTACTCCCAAATAAACTTTACTTCCTTCTGCAAGAGCTTAGTCAAAGGAGAGGCGATAATGGAAAAGCCTTTCACAAATCTTCTGTAGTATCCTGCTAAGCCCAAGAAATATCTTACCTCAGTCGGACTTTTGGGAGGTCTCCATTCAAAAACTGCTTGTATTTTACTAGGATCTACCTTCACACCTTCAGTTGATACAACATGTCCCAGAAAAGCTACTTCATCAAGCCAAAATTCACACTTGGAAAATTTAGCATAAAGTTCTTTCTCCTTCAAAATTTTCAAAATGATCCGGAGGTGTTTATCATGGTCTTCACTACTTCTGGAAAATATTAAAATATCATCTATAAAAATAACCACAAACTGATCAAGATAAGGCTTGAATACTCGATTCATTAGATTCATGAATACCGCAGGAGCATTTGTTAATCCGAATAACATCACCACAAATTCATAATGACCATATTGAGTTGTAAAAGCAGTTTTAGGAATATCTTTCTCTCTAACACGCAGTCTGTGATATCCAGACCTTAAATCAATTTTTGAGAATACTTTAGCACCTTTAAGTTGGTCAAACAAATCATCAATTCTTCGTAGTGGATATCTATTCTTGATTGTTATTCTGTTCAATTGTCTATAGTCAATACAAAGCCTAAGAGTGCCATTTTTCTTCTTTACGAATAGAACAAGGGCTCCCCAAGGAGAAACACTAGGTCGAATAAAACCTTTCTCTAGTAGTTCTTGCAATTGAGTTTTCAATTCTCTTAACTCTACTGGATCCATTCTATAAGGGGTGATCGAAATAGGAGTAGATCCAGGAATAAGCTCGATTGGAAATTCAACCTCTCTTTCTGGGGGAAATCCCGGAAGGTTTTCTGGAAATACTTCTGGAAAATTACATACAATAGGTATGTCCTTGATACAAGGACTCTTTAATTGTGTATCAACTATGTGAGCAAGGTATGCCCCACAACCTTGACGCATCAACTTTCTTGCCAAGGCCGCAGAAATAAAACTAGATGTCACTGATCTTTCACCTTGTACAGTGATGTGTGAAAATGTGGGATCTTTAAAAGTCACATGCTTAGACCTACAATCTACCACCGCATGATATTTATAATGCCAATCCATCCCGATAATAACATCAAAATCCTTGAAGGGCATTTAAATCAAATCAGTAGGGAAGACTAGGTTTTGAATCACAAAGGGGCAATCTTGGTAAACTTGATTACACGCAACTTGATAACCCAAAGGACTTTCAACCCGCACATCGTAATTAAGTCTCACAGATTTCACCTTTTCAGGAAGAACAAGTGATGAACAAATATAGGAATGTGTAGAACTAGGATCAAATAATGTAAACACACATAAGCCAAATAAGTAAAATTTACCGATAACCACGTCTTGTCCATCTTGATCATCCCTCTGCCTCATAGCATAAGCGCGTGCAGTAGCCCTTTGCCCACTAGCTTGATTAGCTGCACTTGTACCTGCTGCCTGGGTGTTTTTAGGTCTTGCACCTCTATTAGTTTGAGGAGGATTGACAGAAGGTTTATGAACTGAGCCTTCAGTTCTCAACGATGGAGCATTATTAGGATTAGGACAATCCTTCACTTTATGATCAAAGCTCCCACAATTGAAACATGCACCAGAAGCTCTCCTGCAAGTACCATAATGATTCTTTCCACATTGTGGACAAGTGGGAACGTGAGGCTTGCCTTGCCCATAATTTGGAGTGCTAGCTGTAGAAAATTCTGATCTGTTTTGCCTTTGTTGAGGTGGCCTGTTATCACTACCAGCCTTAGAATTATCAAACCTTCCCCTTTTGGATGAACCCCCAAAATCTGGTCTAGGCTTTTGGAAACTGTTTTCATTTTTACTAGCTTCTTCTTTATCAAGTCATTCCCAAGTAAAAGCAGTAGACACTAACATACAAAATTTCTCATGTTGCAGGATCGCCACATTCTTCCTAATGGAATTATTTAAACCGTCTTCAAACTTTCTGCACTTGACTTTTTCCTCTTTATTAATACCACCAGCATAGAAAAAGAGCCTTAGAAACTTCTATTCGTATTCAGCAATAGAAATGCCTCGTTGCCTTAGATTCAAAAACTCCTTTTTCTTTTCATCACAATAAGCAGGTGGGACATACTTCATATGAAATTCCTTAAGAAAGTCATCCCAAGTAACAACAGGAGGTTTTACCTTGGCATTCGAAACACTTACCCACCAATCATAAGCATCCTTTTGTAATAGTGAAATAGCATACTTAAATTTTGCAACCTCTGAACACTCTAACTGCTCAAATACCCTCTCCATGCGATCAAGCCATTGTTCAGCATCAGTGGGATCTACAGTGCCTTCAAACTCCACTCCACCCATTTTCCTCATTTTCTCAAAGTTAATCCCGTAGGGATCATGCATCGATTCAGCCATGTGGTGGAAGAATTTAGCCATTTGTTTAAAATGAGGATTCATGGTTTGAGTACCATGACTCATGTGAGGATGTGGACCAGCTCTTACACCCTGATGGTTTCCCACTTCAGAACCACTAGTGTGGGGAACATACAGATTCGAGATATGTTCCCCAACCCCTTCCAGTGCATGAGGTTGGCAAACAGAGGCACCTGAACCTTCACGAGCAGCTTCCATAGGTCGGTCAAAAGAAGTGGCCATGACTTAATTCCTTCAAAATGAAAGATCACATTGTATTAGGGATATGTACTTGATGCATATGCACTCTACATGCGATAAAAAACATTATAAACCATGTAATTGACCAAATAATACAAATAGAACCTTTTTCAAAAGTGAACAAGTATATAAGTAATTCAAATCAAAATTCCTAGAACCACAAACCTAGGCTCTGATACCAACACTTGAAGCGACCCTTTTTAAAGAGACTAAACTTATACTTGCGACACTCAAAAGCGATTAATGAGGGCATACTGATTATAATCTAGTAGAGGGATTAGATGCATAATGACCTCCGAAAAGTAATTTAAGCAAATAACTGATGATCTTTTCATGTATATATATTATCCTCACACTCAAGGACGAAATAACAAGAATATTACAAGTTTTCGAGTACCGAAATCAGCCTGTTCATGCTTCACACAAACATTCGAAAGTAATAGTAGATTTAGGTAATTACAAGACTTGGGTTTACACACCCCAAAAAGAACAAAACATATAGCCATATTTATATTACAGCTCATGGTGACATGATCAAATCAGCCCTCAAAATCCTATGTAAATATACAACACATACAAGTCCCAAGGTTTATACAAAATATAGATGCCTATATGCAAATGTGATCTTCTTTAAGGCTCTCAAAACATCCATCTCCAATGGCCAGTTTCAAGCATCATCTCGAACAGCCCCTACGATAGAATGAACTATCGCCAAGCATATAGCTTAGCGGTGTAAAAACTATAGGTTTGGAGCCCTCAAATTCAGCAAGTTATCATTCTCAAGTCAAGGGCAGCATATTTGAACATAATAAATAAATCAAGTAAACAATATATAAAGAGTAACAAGTTTTATATTTAAAGATCCAAATGTCAAGAACGCTCATAGCACAGTTTTCCAAGAGATTCAACAACAAGGCTCGCCCAATATATACAATATGTCGTCACACCAAGCACAAGGAAGTATCAAGAAGGGTCAAAACCCAATAATCAAGAGAACCAAGAACCATATTAAAAATGGCTTTCTAGTTTGTACTTAAAATGGGCAACTTCCACTCTTAAGACGGACTAAAAATCCAGAGTCAGGATGGTAAATGATCCGAATCAAGAGGCATGTCAAGAGTGACAAAGTCACAGCCACAAGAAGGACAAGGTCCCAACAAGAGTGCTAAGTGATCAAACAATCCGTACAAGTGGGCAAGTTACACAAGCGTCTTTAATGTATTAAAGAATACCAAAATGACAATGCAAAGTGACAAGAGGTAACCAAGGTACCAAAGTAAACTTTTCAGATATACCAGCAGGTAAAAAGAGTACAAGTATAAGTTTCTACATAAACCTCAGTTCTTTAGCACAAAAACAGTCCAACACAACTTCACGAGTTCAAATCGTAGACCAACCAACATATCAAAGTCTTCAAGTCGTACATGAGGATATACAACCTTAAAAATGAATTCAATAAATTATTTACTTTCTAGTAGCTCAATAATGATGGCGTAACACAGGGTTATCATCACAAGTCAGCCTAGCCTATACAAATATGACTATACTCCAAAAACAGAAATTCTTCCCAATAAAAGCACTTCATGTCGCAACTTAGATTTGAAACAGAAAGCGGCCAAAATGGAAATTATATCCTACATAAAAGATGTAGGTACATCTCTTAATCTTTCAAATAATCAAGAATCACCAAAAAATACGCTTTGTACAAAAAGATATAATCAAAACACTAACAGTTGAACATACAAGATTTTAAATTCCAGAATCTGGACAGAACATGCCATATGTTGCGTTCCTTATTTCGTAGTCATAAAGCTAAATTAGAGTTTACCATAAACAGAAGAGTGGTAGGTATAGGAATCAGCTTTCCAAATCATATTTATTCACCAAAAAAGGAGTTATACAGAACGAGAAATTCTAAAAGTACTAAACACTACTCAGCTAAAAAAAACAAGTTTTGATTACTCACCAAAAGGTAGGATGTCTCGACTTCAATCTTGAAGGACCAAGGTTTTCTCTTGTGATTTTGATGAACAACTGGTTAGAAAATGTTCTTAGGCTCTTGGACTTCAGTTCCAAACGAAAATCACAAGAGGAGGTGTGATAATAGTCTTAAGAGTGATGCTTAATCACATATACAGCTGTCACAAAAAGGTGTTGCCCCAAATTATTGTGTGCTGCCCAAAATGTATACATATACACCTATATGTATATAATTGATACCAACACTTTCAATTCATATGAAATTTTAATTAGAAAAATTACATAAATACCTCCATACAATACCTTAAATTATGAGCACAATTTATTTTAAGCAAGGTTGCAAATATCACAAAATTTCAAGTTTCCAAAATAAGAGTAAAACATATTGTAGTAATTAAGAAATGATGCATCGACATGCAAGAGTTGGTCTACTATTTTAGGGGTGTTACAACTTCTCATCTCAAGAATACTCAATTCATAGGGTTCATGTTGAAATATGGACATGAATGAATCTATTCAAGAATCTTAATGCATAACATATATCAATTCAATAATTGGGAATAGAATTTCAAAAAGAATCATGAACTCGAGAACTCAAAATCAATTCATCTCAAGAATACTCAAATCTAGGGATAGAAACCTAGATTACTCTTTTACTAATTTGAAAGTAGATGTAGGGAGTGTGGATGAACTAGTCCAACACTATGATAGACTACATACATTAAAGAACAAGGTTCTTGAAGAATCTTAAAAAAGAAATATTAGAAGCCTTGAAACCCTAGCTTGAAGGAGAACAATCAATAGAAAACTTTTCTTGACATTCTTGAATTAGTTTCTTGAAGTTTCTATGGCCAAACATTATAATTTTCATTAGTGATTCATAGTTGTATGGAGGAATTTGAGTTGGAAAGAATGGAATTCTTGGAGAAGGACTTATATTGAAGAAAAATCTTGAATTTTTTTTGAAAGAATCTTGAATGGAAGTTTGCTACTTTGATTTTTCCTTATGGCATAACCTTAGGGTTTGAGAAAGAAAAGAATGGGGTATTAAGAGATGAAAATATGATTGATGTGGACCTTAAATTTGTCAAGAAATTCGTTTATGGTTTTCTTAGAGGTAAAAAGACAAAATCACCTTTTTTAATGTTTGTTCGTCGGCTAATTCTTCACTGCACTGTATCAGGTTACTAAAATGATCATAACTTTTTACTCACAACTCGGATTATTACAAAATTTGTGGCGTTGGAAAAAGGATTCAAATGCTTTTAATTTGATAGGATATAAGCCACATAACTCTTTATATTCTAAGAGATATGGTCGTTTGTATTTGACCCAAAGCGATTCTTGCATCAAAACTTAATCAGTAAGTAAACTTTCAACTCAACTTTGTGTTAGGAGTTTCTAGTGATCTTATTTGATATCCAAAATCATTCCCACACTAAAGAATTTACCTTTACACATATAGACAATTTAAAAATCAACCGATATGACCCTACAAGTAAATGAAGAATGGTTCGTGTCTTAACTTAGAATTTTTTGGACTGTTACAATCATCCATGAAAATATATACACACTAACATATCACAGTTAAAAACCAATAAATCACCAATTATTGTACCAGATCAGCCACCAAAGTATATTCCTTAATACATACCACTATTTAAAATAACATATCGTCAACAGTTATACCAAACCGGCCACCAAAGTGTATACACTAAATTTTTTTGTGTTTAAAAATTAATCGGATAATTTGTGGACTACATGATACAAATCAAATGCATTGCATTGATAAATCACATATCTGTAGGTTTATTTTATAAATAAATATTTGTGATTAGATGCTATTACAAACCACATTAATCAACAACTACAACTCATAGGAGGAAGATCCAAGTTCTTCTCAGTAGATGATTTTTTAAAAACCCTACTTTCAAAAAACAAGAACCCTAAGGAGTGTCCAACAATACCAACAAAGAAAACATCACCATTAAAAGACATAACCAACATACCAACATAAGTCAAACCAAATCTCAAACCATACAAGGTTATCTCAAGAAGTCCAGAAGTCACATGATCAACATTACCCTTGTTAACATATTTGCTATAAGAGAGAAATTCGATGAAAATCATCATGAAAAAAATAACAACAAGTGTCAAAACCGTACATATACAAATTATCGTATCCATGCCAACTCTAGAAGAGAATATCAGTAACAATGTTTGAGTTTATTCCATCTTCTTTCTCTTTACCCTTTTCTTTTTTCGTTTTATTGACATCAATTATACGAATTTCACTACCAGATGGATTATTTCTTTTCGATTCACTTTTGGGAGAAGGGGTGAAAGCATTCAACTCAAAATTTGATAGTGACCAAACAATCAGACCGTTGACATCGGTATTATACTTCATCAAATGAGAACTCTTTCGGGGAGTACTATCAATATCAATTATGTTACTCATAATCAATTTTTTTAAGAAGCAAGAATATTTTTTGTGAAATGACTTTGAAAAGAAACAAAGAGAATGAAAGTAATTTGTTAATGGATATTATCAAGAAGGATATACAATCTTTTCCTTGGTAAAAATGACATTGAAAAGGAGGAAAAAAGAGCGTAGAAATGCGCTAATACCAATGAAAAAAAGAGTGCAGCAATGGTATTCCTTCTGTGTAAAGGCTAAGAAGAGAGAGAAAGTGAGATATTTATTAAAGGAACGTATCAAATATAATTGTGATTGAGATTCTAAAAATTAAATAAAATAAAAGGTAAAAAATATGAGTTTCATAAAATTAGAACACTGACCAATAAAATAGGTATTAAATTGTCTATTTATTTATTTCAAAATAATTTTTCATATTTGTAATTAAAATGTTATTATTGTAAATAAAAAGCCTAGAATAGTATTGTGTAAATTAAGGTCTTAAATAGTATATTCCTTTTATAAATTGTATTAGTTTATATAAATACATGATGCAAAGACGACCTAGTGAAAAGTTCTCAAAAAGAGGCAATTTTGGATCTAAATATTTATTAAAAAATAAAAGTAATCGTATTCTTTTCATATAAAATCATAAATGAAATTATTATACATAGAAGAACTTTATCGCTTCGAAAATACACGTTAAGTGCTTAATTTTCTTGAATCTTGACTAGATTTTGACAAGTGCACAAGACTTATGTGACTTGCTAATTTTAGAAATTGCAGGCACTTTCCCACTGAATACATAAAATCATTTTATTCGTATCAAATATGAAAGTCAAATATTTATTTATTTTTATATAATTCATTTACAATCCATTAATATTCTATCCAATGTATCAGTTGACAACACCACTTATCAAGTGATGATCTAGAGTCCTGATTATGGATTCATTAAACTCTATACTAAGTAATATACTAACAATAATAGATATTTGTTGTAAATATAGTTATTATTTTAATGGATTAACGATAAAGCACTATAAAAATCCATAAACTTCAAATGTTGAATCTTTGGCCTAGATTGACAATAGGAAATGATATCGAAAAAAATACTAACTAATTAATGTTTGTTTAGTAATTAAAAATGTTTTAATTAAATTTAGAAGGTAAAAATTAATAGTAGTAACTAAAAGAACGATTCATCAAGTCTAGTGCGTCAAAGCTTATGTTTTAGAAAATGGGATGATGAAGAATATTGCGGTGCGCCACAACCTATTTATATCATATTGCCTACTTGTACTGATTATTGAAGGACGCACGAGGGAAAATGTCTAGAAGGTTCCAATGCTTGTTATGGGTATGGTGAGATGGACCACAAGATAACATATTTTCCTTCAACTACTAAGAATAAAGGAGATAATCATCGTAGGGCTCAACCCTATCCTTCATCCTTTCCAAGTGGTTCAGCTTCAAATGCTCCCAAGAAAAATTGATTATATGCACATCATAGTCGTGGTGAACAAGAAGGTTCTCCCGATGTTGTTTTCGGTATGTTGAAAGTCTTCCGACTTGTTGTTTATGCTTACTTGATCCCGGTGATACCTTGTCTTTTGTGACACTATATGTGGCTATGAGGTTTGATGTTCTTCCAGATGTGTTGTTAGATCATTTTTCTGTCTTTACTCTTGTTGGTGATTCTTTTGTGGCTAAGAGGGTCTATAGAAAGTGTCATGTCTCCTTGTCCCATAGAGTTACTATAACACTTCGGAAAATGCTAAGTTAATCTCGAGTGTAAGCATGTGAGCTAATGTTGAGGTTCAAGGAGGTTAGTGGGTTAATGTTAACATTCAAGTCGTAAAATAAGTTCCCTAATCTAGTACTAAGGTCCTAGAACCTATTGGTCAAGGCAAGGCTCCCACAAACACCCCCAAAAGGTCCTTGATAAGAGCCAAGAGGCTACTCCAAAAACTTCCAAATACAGCTTCATTCACAAGCCAAGGACCACGAGGCATGGACAGACTCACGTCCCATAGATGGGAGTCGTGAGTCCAGCCTTAGCCTCCACCAAAATCCCCCAAAATTTTCATGTCTCAGCCCCTTTCCATGGACGTGCAGCACGGTCCGTGGACCAGCTCAAGCTCTGTGGATAGGCCTCGTGAGTTGAGACTTAGTCTCCTCACCATGGCCTTAAACCTCGTGAGTTGAGACTAATTAATTAAGTTAGGGTTGGGACCGTTATATTTATTTGTTTTAAATATATTAAATTATTTTTAAGTTTTAAGCAAGTTTTTAAAATCTCATAACTACTAAAATATCTTCCAAATTCTCTCTTGTCTCTCCAAGAAGTTCCTCTATTGAAGAACAAAGGAGAAGGTCAAGATTAGGGTTCAAGCGTCAAGATCTTCACTCAAATTTTGTGGGTTAACATCAAACAAGGTATGTGAACCTTGATTCATGGAATACTTTCCTCCATGAAGCCCTCTCAACTCAATTTCGAAAATTGGTTTTATTGTTCAAAAACTAGGGTTTTCATTCTAGTCATGGTTTCTTCCTAAAACCATTTTCATTATGTTATTTGATGTATATTATGGATGATTTGACATTTTAATGGTGATTTTATTGTAAAACTCCCCATGAACCCATGCACTACCCCATGACCCCAATTTCATGAATTTCAATGAAGGTATTGATGCAAGGTGATTTTTACTATGTATTGTGGTTATGTTAATTTTGTTATAAAACCTTGCCTTATTCATGTTGATGATAATATATCCTTATTGTAAGTGTGAGATTTGGTTCATGACCTTGCAAGGGGTAAATTGTGAAGGAATGTTCATGATTGTTGATAGTTATTGATGAACTTATGAACTCACTTGAAAGGTAAGAATCCTATGAATATTGTGTGAATTGAGGTGTTGTTGGATTACTAATGTCCCCTATCCTTACACATGTTTATGGATAAATTGTCTAGGATGATGTTGATGTTGTTGTGTTAATTGAAGGGCTAGTTCTCATGAAAACAATATGAATAATGAGGTGAAAGTCACTCACCCTAAAATGATGATTCTAAGGTGAAAGGTAGTTCTCACTTAAATGAATCTATGAGCTATTAGTGAGTTTTATTGAATGAAGGGCAAAGTATGCCTTCACACATGTAGATACAATTCCATACAAATTTTGTATAATTGGGAAATAATGCTTAGTACTGAGTGGATATGGACAATGAGGAAAAGGCCCCTCCGTTAATGAAATAAGTTGGGTCATCTATAGTAAACTCATGAGATGGAAGCTCCCCCGCTAATGCAATATGTTGGGTTTCTAGCAGCAATCTCCCTATCCCATAACTATGTGCCAAACATAGGACTTAGCTAGTGGATCCACTTAGAAGCTAAATAGAATTAGTTCTACCTTTGGCAAGTAAGACCGCCTTCTTTCGGTGTGGGGTTATATGACACCGGATTCCATGTAGCTCACATGGTCTATGTCGGTTATGGATAATATTCTCTAATAACAATAAGATAATGAATATGATAGGAACTATACTATGACTTTTTAATGGGTTTACTTGGTAGGAGTGGGGGTATGGGACTTCACTTTTACATTGCACAAGGACTTGTTAGGAAGTTGTGGAATGGTTTCCTTATGGTATGCTAATTTATGAACATATGACTTTCCTTATGATTAGTTCTTGTACTTGTATAATTCCTCATTTATGACTATGGATTATGGTAAGATTGAAGACTATGGTAATGAATATGTGGATGCTTGGTAAGGTTGGTATTATGGGATGCCAACCATACATTGCGCAAGTGTTCTTAGAGGTTGTTAAGGTATTGATATTGCTATGTTATGAGTGTATTGTGACTATAACTTGTCTTCTATATTTGAAAATGCATATTGTTTGTCCAAATTTGATAAATGCATATTTCCAAGAAAAAATGTCCTATTTAGCATATTTAAATGTTTTATGCATGTTTCCATACTTAGTACATATTTGTGCTAACCCCTTCTTTCCTTCATACTATAAGTGTAGGTCCCGGACATTGATCTATTACTTCATTCTTCAAAGTAAAGCTTGGGTCGACAATTCCCTGAATTTTGGTGAGTCCTCCCATTCGAGGCCAGATGTTTTATTTCAGTCTTAGTTATTAGTACTTTCTTATGTTAAGACTTTCATAAATGTAAAGGGTTAAGTCCCTAATTTTGTACTCTTATTTTAGATGGTTTTAATGCGACAAGTAGTATTTCCACAACTCTTTATATATGAAATTTGCAGTTTGACTTCTGTTTAGAAAAGTTTTAATTTTCCGCATTAATTATTATGACTTTATGTGTAGGATTATGCTAAGGGCTTGTATGCAACCCCCTTCAAGGTAAACTACGCCATGTTACGTCTAGGGGGTAACCCCGGATTGTGACAAACTTAGTATCAGAGCATAAGGTTTTAGGAACAATATTTAGGATTAATGTCTCATGAAACCACGTCTAATAGTCTCGTTCATGAGTGTGAAGCGTACCACACTTATGAGTTATGAGTGAGGGGCTATAGGATGTTTAGGAAATTTTCCCTTCTTTCATCACTCTCTATTCGTGCTTGACATCATAGCCCTATGATCTCCTTTCTAATCCTTTTCTTACGATTATAGGAAATGAATACAAGGAGAAGAAATGCAAGGAGAGGGCAAGAGGAGAATGTCAATGATGGGAATCCTCCCCAAGATCCTCTAAATCCTCAAGTGCCTGATGAGGTGGGAGCTACGACTAATGTGAAGATTAGGATGGCTCTCCAGACCCTGACTCGGGCGTTACGCAAGAGTTCAACTGAATCTGAATGCTAGCACAACCGCTTCTAGGATTAGGAATTTCACCTGAATGAATCCCCCTACCTTCTATGGCTCTAAAGTGGATGAGGATACAAAACTTTATAGATGAAGTGTTGAAGGTAGTTGATGCTATGGGTGTGACTAATCGTGAGAAAGCAGAATTGGCCGCCTACCAGTTGAAAGACGTAGCTTAGGTTTGGAATGAACAGTGGAAAGGAGAGAGGATTGTGAGATAGGGTCCAATTGATTGGGAAGCATTCAAGTCGGCTTTCCTTGATAGGTGTTTCCCACTATAATTGAGGGAGAGAAAGATGCAAGAATTCATCAACCTTAACTAAGGAGGTATGAGTGTGAAAGAATATGGCCTTAAGTTCACGCAATTGTTTAAGCATGCTCCGACCTTAGTGGGAGACTCAAGGGCCAAGATGAATAAATATGTTATGGGTATATCTGCCTTGGTGGTAAACGAGTGTCGTTCGGCAATGCTCATTCCAACCATGAACATTTCCCGCCTTATGGTTCATGCCGAACAAATTAAGGAAGAAAAACTCAGACAGGCTAGTAGAGAAGTGAAGAGGACAAGAGTAGATGATAGCAATTCATCTAAAGGAAGATTTGAGGTTCAAGGCAAACCAAAGTTTAAGAAGAGGTTTCCTAATCAAGGTACCACTAACACTTCTAATGTCAACAAATAAAGGGTACCTACTCCTAAGCCACAGGGTGGTAGTGGAGGTGGTTCTTATGTCGAGTGGCGTACTTGTGCAAAATATGGTAAAAAGCACGAAGGTAAATGTCTTGTCGGTATGGGTGTGTGCTATGGATGTGGAAAGGGTGGGCATCAACTGAAAATTTTCCAACCCATTCGGCCAAGGGAAGGGAGGGTAATCAAGCCCCTCCAAGTGGTTCTAATTTGGATGCTCTGAAGAAGAGTCGCTTTTATGCTCTTTTGTCCCAAAGTGATCAAGAGGGATCCCCAAACGTTGTCACCGGTATGTTTCAAGTAATTTCCATTGATATTTATGCATTGTTAGACCCTGGTGCTACTTTATCTTTTGTTACACCTTTGGTAGCTATGAAATTTTATGTACTCCCTGAAACTCTAATAGAATCTTTTCCAGTGTCCACCCCAGTTGGTCACTCAGTTGTTGCAAAATGAGTCTATAAAAATTGTCCTATTTCTTTACCTCATATGGTCACTCGGGTGGATTTGGTAGAGTTAGATATGTTAGAGTTTTATGTCATCTTGGAGATGAATTGGTTGCATGCTTGCTTTGCCTCCATTGATTGTAGAACTCGAGTAGTGAAGTTTTAGTTTCCTGACGAGCCCATTTTTGAATGGAAAAGGGGAAATTCAATTCGTAGAGGTCGATTTGTTTCGTGTCTGAAGGCTTGTAAAATGATTTCTATGGGTTGTATCTACCATATTGTAAGGGTTAAGGACGTCGAGTCTGAGACTCCTCCTATAAAGTCGATCCCCATAGTGAGGGAGTTTCATGAGATTTTTCCTGATGACTTGCACGGTATTCCTCCAGAATGGGAAATAGACTTCGGCATTGATCTTATACCAGACACAAAACCCATATCTATTCCTCCTTACCGGATGACCCCGGCTGAATTGAAAGATTTAAAAGCTCAACTCAAGGATTTACTAGATAAGGGTTTTATTCAACCGACCATATCTCTGTGGGGTGCACCGGTCTTATTTGTAAAAAACAAGGATGGGTACCTTAGGATGTGCATTGATTATCGCCAACTAAACAAGGTCACTATAAAGAAATAATACCCGCTCCCTAGGATTAATGATTTATTTGACCAACTCCAAGGGGTGAGTTATTTTTCAAAGGTTGACTTACTTTCGGGCTATCACCAACTTAGGGTGAGAAAT
This sequence comes from Solanum chiquidenum, assembly GCA_029582725.1. Classification (NCBI taxonomy): domain Eukaryota; kingdom Viridiplantae; phylum Streptophyta; class Magnoliopsida; order Solanales; family Solanaceae; genus Solanum; species Solanum chiquidenum. The sequence goes on along the minus strand of JAJOOS010003251.1, from coordinate 30,177 downwards.
GTTGATATTCCTAAAATAGCCTTTTGAACGAGGTATGGTCACTTTGAATTCTTAGTGATGTCTTTTGGTCTAACCAATGCTACGAGAACTTTTATGGATCTTATGAATGGGGTGTTTAGGCAATACCTTGATTCATTTGTGATCGTCTTTATTGACGATATTTTGATCTATTATAAGAGTGAGGGAGATCACATGGAGCATTTGAGGATAGTTTTGCAAGTCCTTAAAGACCAACAATTGTATGCTAAATTTAGCAAGTGTGAGTTCTGGCAAAGTTCGGTTGCTTTCCTCGGTCATATAGTGTCAATCCAAGGTATAAATGTTGATCCTAAGAAAACTGATGCAATTAAAAATTGGCCTAGACCTCTAAGTCACACTGATATACGAAGCTTTTTGGGCTTGGCCAAGTATTATAGAAGGTTTGTTGAAGGTTTCTCATCCATTGCTTTTCCGTTAACAACTTTGACTCAAAAGAAATCCAAATTTGAGTGGTCTAAGACTTATGAGAAGAGTTTCCAAGAGTTAAAGAATAGACTCACCAACTCTCCGGTGTTGACCTTATCGGAGGGTGTTAATGGGTTTGTAGTTTATTTCGACGCTTCCAGAGTGGGTTTGGGATGTGTCCTTTTGCAAAATGGCAAGGTGATTGCCTATGCTTTAAGGCAACTTAAAGTACATGAAAAGAATTACCCAACCCATGATCTGGAATTGGCGACGGTAGTTTTTGCCTTGAAAATTTTGAGGCACTACTTATATGGGGTCCATGTTGACGTGTTCACTGACCATAAGAGTCTCCAATATGTGTATAGTCAGAGAGATTTGAATCTCCGACAGAGGAGGTGGTTGGAAATTCTAAAAGATTATGATATGAGTGTCCTTTACCACCCCGACAAAGCTAATGTAGTTTTCAACGCCTTAAGTCGAATGACTATGGGTAGTGTGGCTCGTGTAGAAGATAAGAAGAAGGAACTAGTTCACGATGTGCATAGGTTGGCCCATTTAGGTGCCCAACTGGTAGATTCTTCGAAGGGTGGATTCATGGTTCACCATAGTTCCAAATCATCCGTTGTGGTTGATGTGAAGTCTAAGCAACATCTTGATTCTATTTTGATGGAGCTGAAAGAATCGGTTATCAACAAGCCCGTTGAGGCTTTCTCCCAAGGGGGAGATAGGATGCTTAGGTACCAAGGTAGATTGTGTGTTCCAGATGTTGATGGCTTGAGAGATCATATTCTAGAAGAGGCTCATGGTTCGCGATATTCTATTCATCTGAGAGCCACCAAGATGTACCGTGATCTGCAGGAGGTCTATTGGTGGAATGGCATGAAGAAGGATATAGCGGGCTTTGTGGCAAAATGTCCAAATTGTCAGCAAGTCAAAGTCGAACACCAAAAACTAGGAGGTTTGTTGCAAGATATAGATCTTCCCACTTGGAAATGGGAGGAGGTGAATATGGACTTCGTTGTGGGGTTGCCTCGTACTCGAAGGCGACATGATTCTATTTGGGTCATTGTTGATAGAATGACAAAATCAACCCATTTCCTTCCTGTCAAGATTTCCTTCTCGGCAGAAGACTATGCTAAGTTATACATTGATGAAATAGTGAAATTACATGGGGTTCCTTTGTCCATCATATTGGATCAGGGTACTCAGTTTACTTCACATTTTTGGAAAGCATTCCAAAGAGGGCTAGAAACCAATGTTAAACTTAGTACCACCTTCCACCCTCAGACAGATGGTCAAGCGGAATGAACCATTCAGACCTTAGAGGATATGTTGAGGGCATGTGTGGTTGATTTCAAAGGAAATTGGGACGATCATCTTCCATTGATTGAATTTGCCTACAATAATAGTTACCACTCAAGCATTGCCATGGCTCCGTTTGAAGCACTTTATGGTAGGAGGTGTAGATCTCTGGTGGGTTGGTTTGAAGTAGATGATTTTACTCTAATTGGTTCCAATCTAGTTTATGATGCCATTGAAAAGGTTCGACTTATTAGAGAGAGGTTAAAGACGGCACAAAATGGGCAAAAGTCCTATGCCGACAATAGAAGAAGGGATCTTGAATTTGATATTGGTGATTGGGTCTACTTAAAAATCTCACCTATGAAGGGTGTGATGAGGTTTGGCAAGAAGGGGAAACTTAGTCCTCGATATGTTGGGCCATACCAAATCTTGACACGTGTGGGAAAGGTTGCATATGAATTAGACTTACCCAGTCAGTTGGATCCGGTTCACCCAGTGTTCCATGTATCCATGCTCAAGAAGTGCATTGGTGATCCGGTATCCATCCTCCCCTTAGAGGGTTTAGGAGTTGATTAAAAAATTTCCCATGAAGAAGTTCCGGTTGAGATTTTAGACCGGCAAGTTAAGAAGTTAAGGAACAAAGAGGTAGTCTCTGTTAAGGTCTTATGGAGGAATCACTTAGTTGAGGGTGCTACTTAGGAGGCCGAGGCCGATATGAAGTCCTGCTATCCTCATCTTTTTCCTTCTACTCCTACCCCTACATGAGGTAATTAGTTCTTGGGTTGGCATATCAGAATAATTGTAGTATGAGTTTTCTTTATGATTTTCTTATGTGTGCATGTTCTTGTGAGAATCCATGTTTAGCATGTATTGAGTTTTCAGGATATATGTGTTCCTCATGTGGGGAAACACTTTAGAATAATGGTTTCATATTTGGCTTCATGAGGTGAACTAATGAACATGTGTGCTATACTTTTTTATGATATGGCTAGATGGCTCTTTATTGATTAATTGTGTTGAGGTTGTTGCATGGAGAAGGTAATTCCTCCTAAGATGATATGATATGATAATGTTGTGTGCATAGTGGGTTGTAGATCTAGTTCCTACCTCCTTGTGATTGCATTGATTATGTCTTGAGGTGGAGTGACGTTTCTCTTATGTTTTGTGCATTATTAATGTAGCATGTTGTTACGTTGCTAGTCTTGAGTCATTAACCTCCCTTAATGTCTTTTAAAGTGTCATTCGAGAATGAATGTTCCTAAGGGGGAGATAATGTAACACTCCAAAAAGTGCTAAGTTAATCTAGAGCCTAAGCATGTGAGCTAATGTTGAGGTTCAAGAGGTTAGTGGGTTAACGCCAAGATTCAAGTCGTAAAATAAGTTTCCTAACCTAGTACTAAGGTCCTAGAGCTTATACGTCAAGGCAAGGCTCCCAAAAGGACCCCCAAAAGTCCTTGATGAGAGCCAAGAGGCTGCTCCAAAAGCTGCCAAATGCAGCTTCATTCACGAGCCAAGGACCACGAGGCATGGACTGACTCACGCCCTGTAGATGGGAGTCGCGAGTCCAGCCTTAGCCTCCACCAAAATACCCCAAAAAATTTCATGTCTCAGCCCCTTTCCACGAATATGCAGCACGGTCCGTGGACCAGCTCACGCTCCGTTGATACGCCTCGTGAGTTGAGACTTAGTCTCCTCACCATGGCCTTAAACCTTCCCACTCTGACCCAAACGGCAGAAGCACATCACGCTCCGTAGTCCCTCCTACGGTCCGTAGGTGGGGAAGTAAGTGAGGGTAGATTGGTAATTTACTAATTAATTAAGTTAGGGTTGGGACAGTTATATTTTAGTTATTTTAAGTATATTAAAGTATTTTCAAGTATGAAGCAAGTCTTTTAACTCTCATAACTCCTAAAATATCTTCCAAATTCTCTCCTCCCTCTCTAAGAAGTTCCTCCATTGAAGAACAAAGGAGAAGGTCAAGATTAGGGTTCAAGCGTCAAGATCTTCACTCAAATTTTGTGGGTTAACATCAAACAAGGTATGTGAACCTTGATTCATGGAATACTTTCCTCCATGAAGCCCTCTCAACTCAATTTCGAAAATGGGATTTATTGTTCAAAAATTAGGGTTTTCATTCTAGTCATGGTTTCTTCCTTAAACCATTTTCATTATGTTATTTGATGTATATTATGGATGATTTGACATTTTAATGGTGATTTTATTGTAAAACTCCCCTGAATCCATGAACTACCCCATGACCCCAATTTCATGAATTTCAATGAAGGTATTGATGCATATTTAAATGCTTTATGCATGTTTCCATACTTGGTACATATTTGTTCTAACACCTTCTTTCCTTCATACTATGAGTGTAGGTCCCGAATGTTGATCTATTACTTCCTTCTTCAAAGTAAAGCTTGGGTCGACTATTCCTTGAGTTTTGGTGAGTCCTCCCGTTCGAGGACCAGATGTTTTATTTCAGTCTTAGTTGTTAGTACTTTCTTATGTTAATACTTTCATAAATGTAAAGGGTTAAGTCCCTAATTTCGTACTCTTATGTTAGATGGTTTTAATGAGACAAGTCTAGTATTTCCACAACTCTTTATATATGAAATTTGCAATTCGACTTCTGTTTAGAAAAGTTTTAATTTTCCACATTAATTCTTATGACTTTATGTGTATGATTATTTTAAGGGCTTGTATGCGACCCCCTTTGGGATCAACTACGCCATGATACGTCTACGGGGTAACCCCGGGTCGTGACAGTTACTCTTGTTGACTTGGTAGAGCTTGATATGCTAGTTTTTGATGTTTTCCTTGGTAATAATTGGCTTAACTCATGTTATGGCTCTATAGATTGTAGAACACGTGTATTCAAGTTTCAATTTCTGAATGAGCCTATCCTAGAGTGGAAGGGGAGAATTTTTATGCCTAAGGGTCAGTTTGTTTCCTATCTTAAGGTTAGGAAGATGATTTCTAAGGGTTTCATGTACCATCTAGTTAGGGTGAAGGATATGGATTGCAAAACCCCTACTCTTGAGTCAGGCCCCGCTGTTAATGAGTTTCCTGAAGTGTTCCCAGATGAAATACCTGGTATTCCTCCAGAAAGGGAAATAGATTTTGATATTGACCTTCCCCAAGATACGCGGCCTATTTCTATTATTCCTTACCGAATGGCTCCGGTAGAAATTAATGAATTAAAGGAGCAATTGTAAGATTTATTGGATAAGGGAAACACCCGATTGAGTATCCCTCCATGGAGTGCTCCAGTTTTCTTTGTTAAAAAGAAAGACGGTTCACATTGTATATGTATTGACTACCAATAATTGAACAAGGTGACTATTAATAATAAGTATCTTCTTCCAAGGATAGATGATCTATTTTACGAACTCCAAGGAGCGAGTTACTTTTTCTGTCACGACCCAGGGGTACCCCTAGATGTAACAATGCACATAGAACCCCGTAAGGCCCCATATGCATTAAGCATATCATAACATAAAGCATTAGAACAATAAGAGTACAACCATATTTCAATTTAAAAAAATTCATAAAGGAAAGCGGAAGTCTAGACTTGTCTCAATTTAGCCATCTATTACAATACTTGAATCAAATAGGGACACAACCCATACAATATAGTCCAAAAAGGAAATACAAGAAATGACTACTAAAAATAATATCCGTCCTCGAATCTTGAGGACTCACCAATAGATAGGAGAAAAGCAATCCAACCTTCTAGCCTCAATGATTATCATCTTGAAAACCAGACCCTACACTTGGAGAAAATTTAGGAAAAACATGGGTTAGTACAAAAATGCACTAAGTATGATAGTCATGCATATAAACATTTCAAACATGCATAAAGGGACATTTTAGTTGAATGCATGAAATTTAGTAAGGTAAAGCATCATTTTGAAGATAGTGTAACCACATGAGTCATACACATAGTAAACATATAGGTCATCATAGCATAAGAGGAACATATCATAAATACCCTCAAAGCATACTTCATGTGCAATGCATGAATAATACCCCGTAAATCTCACCGATACTAAGTAAAGCTTCTTGAGTAACCATAGTTCATAAGTCATGTTCTTGTTCATATTATTGTCATAGTGGGAATAAGCCTTAACCGACATAGACCATGTGAGCTTAACATGGAATTTGATGTTACCCACACCAAAAGGGGTTGTCCTACGTACTTTCCTAAGGTAAGACCATGGTTTGTTAGATTTAGGTGGATCCAGTAGCTAAATATCCTACGGGGGAACGTAGTTTATGGGATAAGGAGATTGTTACTAGAAACCCAACCTTTCTTAATGGGGGAGCTTCCATCTTAAGAGATTGCTTCTAGAAACCTGACCTTTATTAACATGGGAGCATCCATCACATATTCAATATCCACTCGGTGCTAAGCATTTATCCCACGAAGTACTTATTAAGTCATAACTTGTTTCATTAGGATAGCTCATTCGATCATGCGTGAGAATAACATTAGATTCAATTAGGTGAGTAAGCTTTTCAACCTAGAATCTTTATTAGGTGAGAACACCTTTCACATCATTTTTTATTATGTGTTCACGAGAATAGCCTTTCAATCAACACAACAACATTATCATAATCATGCACACTTCACTCTCAAAGTGTTCTTAAAGCATATACATAAATCTCATAATCATACATAACTCTCATACTTTACCCTTCAAGGGTCAAAGGTCATATTCAATCAACACATCTAGGATTCAGTACATTAGACATGGATAATCACATAATTCAAATAGTTTAATTACTACAAGCACAATCTCATAATATCCTTCTTTCACCCACAATTCACATCACAAGATCATAATTTGGGAACAAGGGGGATTTCATAGATTCTTTGGGATTTCAACATAAAAACCATCATAAATCATCAATTCAATCATAATATAAAGTAATTCAAATATTAGAATCTTTTTTTAAAGGAATCCATGATTTGGAGACAAACCCTAGCTTTTGGGGAATAGGGTTTTAAAGGGACTCCATGGATGAAAGCTATCCATGGATGAAGGACTAACATACCATAGAAATGAAATCCAATGAAATTGAGTAGAAAACCTTGCTCCTTCAACCCTAGCTTCACCTTCCTTCTTCTTCTTCTTCATTGGAGTTCTAGAGAAAGAATTTTTGGAGAGGATTTGTGTCTTTCTTTCGGGATTTTTAATAATGAGGAAGATGACTAAATTTAGAGGTCTTAAATCAATATATAGTTAGTCTAAATTAGTGTGACGTCACTTAATATTAATTAAAACTGGAAAACACCAAAGTACCCCTACATTTAACTGTCAAAAGGAAGTTTAAGGCCTCACCCACAACCCCACGACCACAGTCCGTGGATGGACCCACATTGCGTGCTGTCAATGGTTGTTTGGACAAAGATTTTCGACCATCCACGACCTACTGATATATGGACCATGGACCCACCCATGGGGCGTGAGTCCTGGTCTCGTGGGTCACTACCTCAGGCAGCCTCCATGGTGCCCATCAACAAGCTAACCCACGTGGCATGGGTGGACCTACGGGGCGTAGGTCCCCTTCATGGGTCATTGTCTAGGTAAATTTTTGTGGTCCTCCTCAAGGACCCATGGTTGGTCCTTGGTGGTCGTACCTTGATGTTCCCACAGTAAACCCTTTATTTTTAAGTACGAAAAGCTACGTTTATGACTACATCCCTCATGCTAAGCTCTAGTTTAGCCTACTAGTTTGTGGAGTGTTGCAATATCTCACCCTTGGGATCATTCATCCCCGAATGACGATCTAGACACCTTAATGATGTAAATACTCAAAACTAGCAGCCCATCATACATGAAACATCAAAATAATGCACAATTAAAAGGAGGAAATTTTATCATTTCTCATATTCATAGGAGGAACTACCTTCTCGAATTAAAGCATGCTCAACACAACATCATGGAGCCAATATGCATTTTACTCTCAAAAGCATACTAAAACATGCATAACATAAGGAAATCATGGAAACACATAAATCACACTTGACCTCCAAAACTAGAAAACTCTAGAGAAACTACTTACCTCAAGATTGAATAGGAGTAGAAGGAAAAAGATGAGGATATCAGGACTTCATATAGGCCTCGGCCTCCCAAGTGGCACCCTCAACTAAGTGATTCCTCCACAATACCTTCACGGAGGCAACTTCCTTGTTTCTCAACCAGTTGACTTGCCAGTCTAGAATTTCAACAGGTACCTCTTCATAAGCAAGATTCTCCTTAATCTCTAAACCCTCTAAGGGAACTATGGTTGATGGATCCCCAATACATTTCTTCAACATTGAGAGATGGAACACCGGATGCACTAATGCCAACTTATTTGGGAAGTCTAATTCATATTCAACTTTGCCCACACACCTCAAAACCTCATAAGGACCCACAAACTGAGAACTAAGTTTCCCCTTCTTTCTAAACCTCATAACACCCTTCATGGGTGATATTTTCAAATAAACCCAATCATGAACATCAAATTTTTAGATCTCTCCTTCTAACATCGGTATAGGACTTTTGCTGACTTTGGGCCGTTTTGAAACCTCTCTCTAATAACTTGAATCTTCTCAATGGCCTCATGTATCAATTCCGGGCATAGGAGAGCAACTTCCCCTACTTAAAACCACCATATAGGAGACCTACATTTCCTACCATAGAGAGCCTCAAAGGGATCCATGTTGATACTCGAATGATAACTGTTATTATAAGCAAACTCAACTAACGACATATGGTCATCCCAATTTCCTTTAAATTCTATCATGCATGCCCTCAACATGTCCTTTAAAGTCTGAATGGTGCGTTCCACTTAACCATCCATTTGAGGGTGAAAAGTTATGCTAAGTTTCACCTTGGTACCTAACCCCTTTTGGAAGGACTTCCAAAATTGTGAGGTAAATTGGGGACCTAGATCCGAAATTATAGATAAGGGTACACCATGTAATCTCACTATCCCCTTCACATACAACTTAACATACTCTTCCGCTGTGTAGGACACCTTGAAAGGAATGAAATGAGCGGACTTAGTCATTTGGTCCACTATTACCTATATCGAATGATGTTGCCGCTGAGTACGTGGCATGCCTACAATAAAATCCATGTTCACATCTTCCCACTTCCAAGTAGGAATAGCATTATCTTGTGACAAGCCTCCCGGCCTTCGTTGTTCAACCTTAACTTGTTGACAATAAAGACATTTGGCCACAAATTTCACGATGTCCTCTTTCATCCCACTCCACCAATAGACTTCCCGTAGGTCATGGTACATCTTGGTGGCTCCCGAATGAATACAATATCGAGAATGATGGGCTTTTTCTAATATTTGCTCTCTCAAGCTATCAGCATTCCAAACACATAACCTGTCTTGATACCTTAATACTCCATATCCACCTTGAGAGAAAGCCTCAACGGACTTTTTTAGTACAACCTCTTTCAACTTAACCAAGATAGGATCAAGGCTTTGCTTAGCCTTCACTTCCATCACAAAGGATTATTCGAACCCATTATGAACCATGACACCACCCTTGGTGGAATCCATTAATTGAACGCCTAGTCGGGCCAACCTATGCACATCATGAACCAACTCTTTCTTTTAATCATCTATATGAGCCACTCTACCCATCGACAACCTTGTTAGAGCATTAGTTACCACATTAGCCTTGCCAGGGTGATAAAGGACACTCGTATCAGAATCTTTTAATAACTCTAACCACCTTCGTTGACGAAGATTAAATTTTTTTTGACTAAACACATATTGAAGACTTTTGTGATCAGTGAAAAAATCCACATGGACCTTATACAAAAAATGCCTCCATATTTGTACGGCAAACACGACCGCCGCTAATTCAAGATCATGGGTGGAATAATTCTTCTCACGGACTTTAAGTTGCCTTAAAGCATAGGCTGTAACTTTACCATTTTGCATAAGCACACATCTTAACCCAACTCTAGAGGCATCACATTACACCACAAAACCATCTGGACCTTCCAGTAAAGTCAACACCGGAGCGAAAGTAAGTCTTACTTTCAATTCATGGAAACTTTTATCAAAAGCTTCCGACAACAAAAACTTAGCCTTTTTTTGAGTCAAATCCGTCAACGAAGAAGCTATGGCGGAAAATCCCTCAACAAACCTCCTATAGTAACCGGTAAAAGCCAACAAGCTTCTAATATTAGAAGGAGTTTGAGGTCCAGGGAAGCTCTTGACCACATCCATCTTCTTCAGATTTACATAAATACTATCACATAACAGAATATGACCAAGGAAAGCTACGAACATTAACCAAAATTCACACTTGCTAAACTTTGCAAAAATTTGTTGGTCCTTAAGCACTTACAACACAATTCTCAAATGGTCCATAGGTTCATTCTCACTTCTTGAATAGATCAAAATATCATCGATAAACACAATCACAAACATGTCTAGGTTTTGCCTAAACACTCTATTCATCAAGTCCATGATTGTCGTCTGGACATTAGTCAACCCAAATGACATCACCATAAACTCATTGTGACCATACCGGGTCCTAAAGACCGTCTTAGGTATATCTTCCCCTCTCACCCTCAATTGGTGCTAACTCGAATGAAGATCAATCTTAGAGAAATAACTTGCCCTTTGAAGTTGGTCAAGCAAATCATCAATTCTCGGAAAAGGATACTTATTTTTTATGGTCATTTGATTCAATTGATGATAATCGATGCACATTCTAAGAGACCCGTCCTTCTTTCTAACAAGCAACACCGGAGCACCCCATGGAGACATACTCGGTCGGATAAAACTCTTATCTAGCAAGTCCTTTAATTGCTCTTTAAACTCTTTCAACTATGAAAGAGCCATTCTATAGGGAGGGATAGAAATAGGTTGCGTATTCGGTAAAAGGTCAATACCAAAATATATTTCCAGTTTGGGAGGAATATTGGGTAAATCATCGGGAAAAACTTCCAGAAACTCATTCACTACCAGTTGCGAGTCTAGAGAATGGGTTACAGATTCAAAATCCATCAATCTAACAAGATGGTAAATACACCCTTTGGAGATCATCTTCCTAGCTTTAATACAAGAGACAAATCGACCTCTAGGGATAGAATCCCCCCCTTCCACTCTAGATAGTCTCATTTGGAAATTGAAACCTAACCACACGAGTCCTACAATCGATAGAGACATAACATGCATGCAACCAATTCATACCCAAAATCACATCAAAGTCTAACATGTCTAACTCTAGAAAATCCACCAAAGTAACTCTATGGGATAAGGAAATGGTACATCCCCTATAGACTCTTTTAGCCACCACTGATTCACCAATCGTGGTAGAGACCGGAAAAGGTTTTACTAGCACCTCATGGAGTATATCAAACTTCATGGCCACATAGGGTGTCACAAAGGACAAGGTAGCACCGGGATCTAACAAGGCATACACATCAATAAGAAAGACTTTTAACATACCGGTCACCACATCCGAGGAGCTCTCTTGGTCACCTCGAGATTGAAGAGCATAAAAGTGGTTTTTCTTTGGGGCATTGGAGTTTGAACTGGTTGGAGGAGTTTTCTTGCGTTCTCTCCCCTTGGCCGTAAGTGTTGGGCAATTTTTTAATTGATGACCATTCTTACTAAACCCATAACAAATATTCGTTCCGGCTAGGCACTTATCATCATGTTTCTTCCCACATTTGACACAATTAGGCTTTGCCATAGAGGATCCATTTCCATTACCTCCTTGAGGTTTAGGGTTATACACCCTATCCTTGTTGACTCTTGAGAGGAATTTAAGGAAACTTGGTTGGAGAAACTTTGTTTGAAACTTTGTCGACCTTGCCCATCAGACCTAGCATTGGAGAAGTTGCAATCACCGGTTCTAGCTCTTTTCACCTCCCTATTATTTTCCTTGAGTTTCTCTTCTTCCATTTGTTGGGCATGCACCATGAGACGTGAAATATCCCTATCCGGGATAAGCATTTCCATACGACATTCTTAGGCAACCATGTCGCACACTCCCATCTCAAATTTATTAATCTTAGCCATTGAATCTGCCACCATAGTTGCAGCATACTTGGATAATTGGGTGAACTTTAGAGCAAACTCCTTCACACTCATACCTCCTTGATGAAGTTCAATGAACTCTTGCATCTTTGCTTCTCTCAAATCTAGGGGAAATAATATGTTAAGAAATGCCGATTTAAACAATTCCATTCTACCGCGCCCACTCCTACGAGTCTCTCACCCTTCCACTGATCATACAAAACACGAGCCATATATTTTAGTTGGTAGGTGGCTAACTCCACCTTCTCTTCAAATGATACTCCCATAATAGCAAGTATTTTATAAACCTCATCGATAAACCTTTGAGGATCCTGTTCAATTTTGGAGCCATAAAATTGTGGAGGGTTCATTCTTGTAAAATCCCTAACCCTTGAAGAAGCTGAATTCACATTAGGATTGAATCACAAAATCTCTATTGGCCTGAGCTATCACCGCTTGAGCTTGAATCGTCGAAGCTTGGGCCAACATTTGAAGAGCTGACCTAACCTCCAAATTTGACATAGCCGAAGGATCTATCGGAGCTTGATTAGCTTGAGGAGTTTCTTTATTCACACTTTCACCATTCATCCTTCTAGCATTAGCCCTTCGTGTATTCATATCCTGAAGACACAGGAAAAGGATTAGGAGAGGGACTTTATAGAGTTTAACTCTAAGGCATGACTTAAGAGTAATGAAAGAAGTGAAATTTCCTAAACATCTTATAGCCTCTCATTCATAAGTGTGGCACACTTAACACTCATGAACAAGACTCTACTAGATGTAGCTTATGAGACATCATCCTAGAATCATTCCAAACCTTGTGCTCTGATTACCAAGTTTGTCACGACACAAGGGTACCCCCTAGATGGAACAAGGCACATGGAACCCCAAAAGTCCACATATAAGACACTTAGTATATCATAACATAAAGCATTAGAACAATAAGAGTAAAAAAACATTTCAAGTCCAAAATTTTCATAAAGGAAAGTGGAAGTCTAGACTAATCTCAATATATCCATCTATTACAATAATTGAATCAAATAGGGACACAACCCATACAACATAGTCCGGAAAGGAAATACAAGAAATGACTACTAAAAGATAATATCCGTCCTCGAATCTTGAGGACTCACCAATAGCTAGGAGAAAAGCAATCCAATCTTCTAGCCACAATGATTAGCAGCTTGAGAACCAGACCCTACACTTGCCAAAAATGTAGGACAAGCATGAGTCAGTACAAAAATGCACTAAGTAAAATAGACATACATAAAAACATTTAAAACAATGATTAGCACCTTGAGAACCGGACGCTACACTTGGGAAAAATGTAGGACATTTTAGTTGAATGCATGCAATTTACTAAGTTAAAACATCATTTTGAAGATAGTGTAATAACATGAGTCATAAGCATAGTCAACATATAGGTCATCATAACATAAAAGGAACATATCATAAATACCCTCAAAGCATACTTGTGCAATGCATGAATAAGACCCCATAAATCTCACCCATACTAAGTAAAGCTTCTTAAGTAACCATTATTCATAAATCATGTTGTTGTTCATATTGTTGTCATAGTGGGAATAAGCCTTAACCGACATAGACCATGTGAGCTTAACATGAAATCCGATTTTATCCACACCGAAAGGGGTTGTCCTACTTGACTAAGGTAAGACCATGGGTTTTTAGCTTTAGGTGGATCCACTAGCAAAATATCCTACGGGGGCACCCAGTTTATGGGATAAGGAGATTGTACTAGAAACCCAGCCTTTCTTAACAGGGGAGCTTCCATTTCAAGAGATTACTTTTAGAAACCCGACCTTTCTTAATGGGGGAGATTCTATCTCATATTCAATATCCACTCGGTGCAAAGAATTTATCACATGGAGTACTTATTAATTCATAACTTGTTTCAATAGGATAGCTCATTAGATCATGCATGAGAATAACCTTTCACCGTCCATGTCTACATGTAACATTAGATTCAATTAGGTGAAAAAGCCTTTCAACCTAGAATCTTCATTAGGTGAGAACACCTTTCACATCATGTTCATTATGTGTTCATGATAATAACCTTTCAATAAACACAACAACATTATCATAATCATGGGCACTTCACTCTCAAAGTGTTTTTAAAGCATATACATAAATCTAATAATCATACATAATTCTCATACTTACCCTTGAAGAGTCAAAGGTCATATTAAATAAACATATATAGGATTCACTACATAAACATGGATAATCACATAATTCAGGTAGTTCAATTACTACAACCATAATCTCATAATATCCTTCTTTTACGCACAATTCACATCACAAGATCATAATTTGGGAACAAGGGGGATTTCATGGATTCTTGGGGATTTCAACATAAAAAACATCATAAATCATCAATTAAATCATAATATAAAGTAATTTAAACATTAGAATCATTTTTGAAAGGAATCCACGATGTGGAGATAAACCCTAGCTTTTGGGGAATAGGGTTTTAGAGGGACTCCATGGATGAAAGCTCTCCATGGATGAAGTAATACCATACCTTATAAATTAAATCCAATTAAATTGAGTAGAAAACCTTGCTCCTTCAATCCTATCTAAACACTCCTTCTTCTTCTTTCTTGGAGTTCTAGAGAGAGAATTTTTGGATAGGATTTGTGTCTTTCTTTTGGGATTTGGAATCATGAGGAAGATTACTAAATTTAGAGGTCTTAAATCAATATATAGTTGGTATATATTATAGTAAAACGATGTCACTTAATATTAATTAAAACTGGAAAACCCCAAAGTTCCCCAACACTTATGACTCCACGACTGAGGTCCATTGATGGACCAATGTGGCGTGATGTTGACCGTGGTCTAGAGAGAGATTTTATTCCATCCATGACTCACTGACCTATGGACCATGGACCCACCCACGGGGCGTGGGTCCTGGTCTCGTTGGTCACTTTCTCAGGCAGCCTCCATGGTGCCATTCTACGAGCTGACCCACATGGCGTAGGGTGGACTTACAGGGCATAGGTCCCCTTCGTGGGTCACTGTCCAGGTAATTTTGGAGTCCTCCTCAAGGACCCATGGTTGGTCCTTAGTGATCGTACCTTGATGTTCCCACACTAAACCCTTTATTTTTAAGTACAGGGAGCTATGTTTACGACTCTAACCCTCGTGTTAAGCTCTGTTTAGCCTACTAGTTTTTGGAGTATTACATTTCAAATATTAACCTTAGGTCGGGTTATTGATTAATGTTTAAAGCATACCTCATCCATTTCTAGGTGCAAACGGTTGTTAGTCTGTATAAAACCCAACGAAAGGTTGGGGTTGAACTCACAGGGCGTCGTACGTGTTCAAATTCAATTAGGAAGTACAAACGTGATCTAATTAGCTATAGGAATAGAAATTATCAAAAAAGACATGTACAAAAGTCTAAAGGGGGTAACACAAATTTCAGATTGCGGGCTTGGTTTGCAAGTATATTCTACAACACACTCAGTTTCTAAGGAAATAATAATATGAAGAGGAATTCTTAGGATGTGATAGATTATAGGCTAATTTCACTATATGGGTAGTTGAAATTACTAACAAATAGCTAAATATCAGTATGTAGGCTAGTCTATAGGTAAAATAGCTTTCTCTTAAACAACTATTTCGAATCAAGTGATTTCTTTCGAACATCAACAAGCTTAGCAAATAAAAACATCCCACACCTTAATTAATCTACTCTCTCGAGCTAGATGGGTAGAATCGAGGTTAGGATTTACTCTCTCGAGCAAAACCCAAATAACCCCAATAACTACAATCATCAATTGAAATCTTTGATTCTAAAACCTCTTTTTCAAGCAAGCGCATAATTCTATGTTGAAATTGCATTTGCATCTACAATTCTTAGATTAAAACCCACTTCAATTAAGCATTTAAATCAGCAATTATCAATACCCATAAGCTAATTCAACCCATAATCACATGATCATAACCCAAGAATTGGGGTTTTAGCTAACCATTATAAAAATATAAAAACAATTACCAACTCGTTTAGCCATGAGCTGGGTAATAGTTTCCCAGCCTTAACAATGTTTTCCAAAGGTTAAATTCAAAGAACCACTTGACAAATCTTCAAGTTTGAGCCTCAAACAACTTCAAAATCTACAATGGAATTCTAAAAATCAAAATAAAAACTCTACTCAATGATAGCATGATAATAAATTTACAATTCAAAACTAAATTTATAGTTGCCCAAAATTTGGCCTGAAAAGCCATTGGGCGAGATAAGTCAGGCTCGGTGAGTGGTTTGACGATCCACTATTTTGTCTCTTCCATCGCCATTTTGCATTGATTCTCAGCATCCCCAAGTCATATAACTTTAGGCGATCCATTGTGTTATCGCAGAACAGATCGGCGATTCACCGACTGCCCATTTATTTCACCGATTTGGTTTCTTCTTGGAAGGCTGGCACAATGGAACTCTAGGTGAGCTGAAGAGGTACTCGGTGGTTCGCCAAGTGGTCTTGGTGATCACCAAGGTCACCTTTCTCCACTTCTTCAACTTTTTTTGCTCCTTTTATCTTGTCAGTGTCCTTACCTTGTTCCTTAGCTCACATACATATAAATCAAGGCTTTAACATCAGTTTATAGCATAAATTAGGCATTTAAGGACACTAAAATTATCAAAACAAAGCCCTAAATGAATCTGAATCTCAGACTCATATGTTATCACCAATTGATGGTGAAGGAAGATTATATTCCGAACATGACTTTTAGAACCCAGTATGGTCATTATGAGTTTTTGGTAATGTCGTTTGATTTGATCAATGCTCCAGTGGCATTTATGGATTTGATGAATAGGGTGTATAAACAATACTTTGATATGTTTGTAATTGTGTTCATTGATGATATATTGATTTATTCGAGAAGTGAGGATGATCACATCAATAATTTGAGGATTATGTTGCAAATTCTCAAGGACCAACAACTCTTTGCAAAGCTTAGCAAATGTGGTTTTTGGCTAAGATCTGCAGCTTTTCTTGGCCATATCATTTCAAGTAAGGGTAATGAGGTAGATCCTAAGAAGATGAATGCGGTCAAAAGTTGTCCTAGACATTTATCCCCTTCAGATATTAGAAGTTTCTTGGGTTTGGTTGGTTATTACAGAAGGTTTGTTGAGGGGTTTCTTTGAATGCCTCTCCATTTACAAAGTTAACTCAAAAGAAGGCCAAGTTTAAGTAGTCCAAAACATGTTAGAAGAGTTTTTATAAATTGAAGGATAGACTTGCTTCCGCTTCAATGTTGACTTTATCATAAATGACTGATGGTTTGTTGTTTGTTATGATGCCTCGAGAATTGGGCTAAGATGTGTAATTATGCAAAATGGAATGTTATTGCCTATGCTTCAAGGCAACTTAAGGTTCATTAGAAGTATTATCCTACCCAATATCTTGAACTAGTGATGGTTGTGTTTGCCTTAATGATTTGGAGGTAGTACTTGTATGGTGTTCATGTAGATATTTTCACTAGCCATAAGATATTAAAATATGTGTTTAATCAAAGGGATCTTAATCTTCATCAAAGAAGGTTTCTTGAGTTACTTAAGGATTATGATAGTGTTCTCTACCATCCCAGTAAGGGAAATGTGGTGGTGGATGTTCTTAGCCAACTATCAATGGGTAGTGCTGCCCATATAATAAAGGGTAAAAGAGAATTGGTCTGAGATGTACATAGATTGGCCCGATTAGGTATTCGGTTAATGAACTCTACTAAGGGTGGTGTTGTGGTTCAAAATTGTTCAGATTCATCTTTTGTGAGGAATGTGAAAGCCAAGCAATGTCTCTATCCAACCTTAGTAGAATTTAAATAAATGGTGCTTAGAAAGTCTGTTGAGGCTTTCTCCCAAGGGGGAGATAGTGTGCTTCATTATCAAGGTCGTTTGTGTGTCCCCGATGTTGACAACTTGAGGGAACATATTCAATCAGAAGCCCATAGTTCACAATACTCCATTCACCCAAGAGACACCAAGATGTATTGTGATTTGTAGAAGGTCTATTGGTGGAATGAGATGAAGAAGGATATTGCAGAATTTGTGGCTAAGTATCCTTATTGTTAACAAGTTAAAGTTGAACATCAAAAATAGGGAGATTTGTCCCAAGACATTAGTCCCCAATATGTGGTTCGATATCAATTTTGAGACGTGTTGGTAAGGTTGCTTATGAGCTTGAGTTTCCTAATGATTTGGCATTAGTGCATCCGATTTTCCAAGTCTCTATGAAATGTGTTGGAGATCCAACATCTATAGTTCCCGTAAAAGTTTTGGGAGTTAGTGAGAATCTTTCTTATGAAGAAGTTCCAGTTGAGATTCTAAACTGGCAAGTTGAGAAATAATAAAGTTGCTTCCATGAAAGTATTGTGGAGGAATCAATTTGTTGAGGGTATTACTTGGGAGGCTAAGGCCGATATGATGTCCCGATATTCCCATCTCTTTCCTTCTACCCCTACTCTAGCTTGAGGTAATGAGTTCCTCATGGTTTACTCTTTTTTTGTGTCATGTGTCTTAAATGTTTCCATGATTTCCTTACTACGCGTGATTCATGAAAAGATTACGTTTTGAGAAAAAGAGTCAATTTGATTGATTTCTACATGTTTATGTGCATTTGCGTAGGAGTCGCATATAGACTTCATGATAAGATGATTGAACATCCTTTTTCCTTGGAGATGGTATTTCCTCCTCGGATTAAAGTAATCTTATAAGTGCATGCATATTGGGCTACTAGGTCTAGTTCCTACCTTTCATATGATATTTTGAATATGTTCTAGCTTGGAGTCAAAGTTCCTCCTTGGTTGTGTGCATGTAGATGAAGTTGCATGCATAATGGGTTGCTAGTTTAGAGTTACTTTCTTTCACGATGTCTTGGGATCATTCGAGGACGAATGATCCTAAGTGGGAGATAATGTAACACCTCGGATTAGAGAAAGGGAAACATAGCAGTTTTTCAGAAGTTCTTGGTGCTATCCGACTGAGGCTAACCACGACCCCTGGAGGTGACCAAGGACCGTAGGATTGGTCCGTGGATGTTCTCCCAAGATTGCCCATAAAACATGTAACCACGACCTACACCAGCCGATCGATAGTGGGTTCATTGAGTGTCCGTGGCCCAAACCCCCAAATCCAATTTTATGACCATTGTCGACGGACGTGCAGGATGGACCATCGGTTAGATCACGGTCTTTAAGTCAGGGTTCGTGGGTCGTAGGGTCGGTACTTATATTAGGGGTAGTTGGTCTTTTCTTAATTAGTTTAGCCTAATAATCTGTTGTTTTGTCCATGCCTAAAACCCATATATAAATGTTTTAACTTTAAAATTTCCCCATCCTAAATCATTCTCTCAAATTCACCAAAATAAATCAAGTTCTTTCTCTCTAAGATATTTTTCTCTTTAGAAGTTTGAAGAAGAAGATTCAATCTAGGGTTCAAGGTCAACCCTCCATTCTTCAGTTGCTTTTGGGCTTTGATAGTAAGGTATGATAGCTTTTTATCCATGGAATCCTTATATCCACGAAGCCCCTAAGTTCTCCAATTGAAAAGTAGAAATTCCACCAACTTGATTTAGGATTTTCTTCTAAGTTATTGGTATTTATGAATGTTGATTCAATTGATTGAATTATATATTGATTATGCATGAATTCAGAGGATTCTATGCTTTTTATGATGAAATCCCATGTACCCAAGCTTAACCCATATTTCTAAGGAGAAATTGATTTAAATGGGCTTTACTCTATGAAAGGAGAATTTATGGATTTATGTGTATTCTTATAGTATAAATAAGATACAATATGAGGTTCTTTGAGATTGAAGCATATGTGATAATTATGATATCAATTTCTTGAGATTGAAGCATATGTGATAATTATGATATCAATTTCTTGAGATTGAAGCATATGTGATGATTATGATATGATGTTCTTTGAGAGTAAAGCCTATATGATGTTAATTGTTGATTATTGATGTAATTATTGTGGAAGGGATTTTCCCACATGCTTTCATATATATGAATGTGAAAGGCCTTCTAACGTTGAATGATTCTAGGTTGAAAGGACTTCTCACCTAAAATGAATCTAAGCTAGGGAAATATGAATGATTAGGCTAGAGGCAATTACCCATGACCTCTAATAAAAACACAAGAGGCGAATACCCATGTCACATCATATGGACAAGAGAAGAGTAGCCATGATCCCAAGGTAAGAAGGACTCGATGTGATTACCCATGATCCTTTATAAGAAGGCAAGAGGCGAGTCCCCATGACCTTAAAATATAAGATATGATATATTATGATAGGTGATAATCTTGGATTTCTGCTTGAGTTTGCCTTCCATGATGAGTAAGACTAGTGTCTGTTACCCATTTCTTGACTAAGTATGAATTGAGGTTACTTCAAGAAGTACTCCTTATCTATTGAAATGATTTATTATGTGCATCGATTATGCTTTATGACTTATGTTGTCTAACGTTTATGTTATGTTTATGCAAGCTATAATATTTAGTATATTTTTGTTATAATGCATACTTTTACCTACATTTCTTATCCAAATGTAGGGTTTGGCGTTCCCGATTCTCATTCTCGTGGCTATGATCTACAGTAAAAGAAGAGTTGAAGATTGGTGAGTTCTCATTCATCCGAGGATTTGGCCGCTAATTTCCTTATGTTCTTTTCATTTGATTTTTAACAATGTTGCATGGTGTAACACCTCATAGTTAAGTGGTCAACTAGAGACTTATGTGAGGGTTCTAGAGTTTGACGTGAGGGTTATAGTCGTATAAATGACTTCTCCGTTCCTAGAATGAAGGCTTAATGGTAAAAACGTCAAGGTACGACTCCCCTAGAACCAACCAAGGGTCCTTGAGAAGGACCCTAGAAACTACCCAAAATCTGCCTAAAAGACTGTCCACCCATGATTGGGGACCCACGCCTCGTGGATGGGGTCCTGGGTCAAGACCCCAAAAATTGAGTTGCAGAGCACCACCCACGGATGAACAGCACGAGTGGTCTCGTGGGTGAGGCATTCTTGTCCTTAAGTCGGTTTAAGTTGGTGGTTAAGAGAACTTTCTAGAATTAATTAGGGTTTAGGTGGTGCCATTTTATTAGTAGTTAGACCACCTATATAAATCTATTAGACCCCTTAAAATATTGATCCTAGTCATTATTTCAATTCACCAAAAAGACCCAATTCCCTCCAAACAATTCTCTCTCTAGAAAGTAAAGAGGAAGAAGAAGAGAAGCAAGCTAGGTGAAATTCCTCCATTGTTGCAAGTTTTTTTAGGGCTTTATAATCAAGGAATGATAGATTATTCATAAATGGATTCTTCCATCCATGAGACCCCTAGATTTCGCCCAATTGTGAAGATGAATCCCCAATATTGTGGGCTAAGTTGAGTATGAATCCAATTGAGTGGATAGTACTTGTTTGTGATTGATCCAGTATTGAATTATGTTGTTATGATGATATTATATGTTTTCCATGGCTAACTCTAGTTGAATTGATGAAAGTGTAGTAATGTGGGTTCATGCCTTGTCAAGGGAAATTGAGGATTTAGTGATGATCTTCTACAATTGGTGACTTGTATAGTAATATTTCAAGAATAAAAGAAAGTAGACATGAATTTAATTAGATTATAGTATATATTATGGATCATGACTAGTAAGGCTTGAAGTTGAACCTTTATGATGATATATGACTGGAATCTCTTAAGGATGAAGTATGTGATTAGAATGCCTTGTAATCTAGGTATGCATGATGATTGTAAAAAGTAGAGTTGTGAGAGTAAAAGTGTCTATGAGAATGATATGTATATGTGTTTATTGAAAGGTTATTCTCATGAACACACAATGAACATGATAGGAGATGAAAGGTTCTCTCACATAGAATTATTCTAGGTTGAAAGGTTTGTTCACCTAAAATGAATCAAGCATGTAAGACTAGAACAACTTGAAGTTGAGACATAGTATCCCTTCATGAATAGCTTGACTTGTAAAGACAAGACCATGCTTCGTAGGTTGAGTTAGGAGTTCCCATGTAGCCTTGGATTGAACCATAGTGCTTCTCAAATGTAGCTTGAACTAGTATCATAGAATGTTTGCATGGTAGCATGACTTGTATAGGACAAGATCATTTGAGAAACCATACTCTCCTAAGGGTAACTTTAACAAGCACCATGGAATGCTTGCATGGTACCATGACTTAGTTTGTCTAAGACCATTTCATGGTAGCTAGGATGGAACACTTGTACCCTTCCTAGAAAAGCTTGGACTTGCATGTTAGCATATTTTTCCATGGTAGCTTGGTCTAATCCAATATGATGACTATTCCTTGGTATCTTGGTCTAGCCTAATAGGGTGCTATTCTTTGGTAGTCTAGAATTTTAAATAGTAATCATTGATGTATGATAGCCTAAAGTAGTACTTAGCATGGGTAGGATTATGGGGTCTTATTCATGCATTGTACAAGTATAACTTAAAGCTATTTATGAAGTATGTCTCTAATGTGTTGCATGCTTAGCTTGGATTGAGTAATAGTACGTTTCCTTGGTAGACTTTGTCACGACCCAGGGGTACCCCCTAGACGTAACATGGAGTACTTTACCCCGAAGGGGTTGCATACAAGCTCTTCGCATCATTATAACATAAGATCATAGAAAAGTAGGGAAAATTTAAAACTTTCTTTAAAACCATACAAGTGAAAACATTTAATAAAAGCGGAAGTCTTTACTAAAATCTGTCTAAAACCATCAATGAATAACATGAATAAAAGTCTTGGGACAAGCCCATATAAAGTCTAAAACATAAGAAAATACATAAAAGGAACATAAAGGGGTTTGTCCTCGAAGCTATGAGGACTCACAAAATCTTCAAGTCTTCTTGCACTTAGGAACCTAGCCTCCAAGCAACTCAATCTCCCAATACCCTACATTTGATTACAATGTAGGCAATATTCATTAGTACAAAATGTACCAGGTATGAAAGCTAGCATAATATCATAAAGCATCTCAAATGGTTAGTCAACATAAGGCATAAGCATAAGATACAATAACATATTCATAACATAACCTTCAACATAAGCATCGTAACATAACAAGTCAACATAAGACATTCATAATTTCATACTTCAACCATTAGTCTTTCATATTCAAGAGAACTACTTCACAAGCAACCTCCAAGCATACTTGTGCAGGGCAAATATAGCATCCCATAATACTATCCAAGCTAAGTACCTCTCTTTGGTCATTCATGGTCGTAGCCTACCTTCATAGTCAAGACCTAGGTTGTCATGTCATAAGATCAATATAACCCTAAGTAACCCTAAGGTACACTTGTGCAAGGCATGTGGGGCATCCTATAATACCACACACACTAAGCATATCCTTGAAGTCACCATATTCATATTAAGTGTCACTATTGACCTTCTTCATATTGACAAGGAACTATCATATTAAGTCAATCATATCATGGTAAGGCAACTATACCAACAATCCAAGCTAGGCATACATCACATAAGAGGACACTTCATAAGTAGCTTCAAGTCATACTTGTGTCATGTATGAATGGCATCCCATACTACCACTCACACTAAGTACTTCTTTAGGCTAGATTACTCTATGCTTACTATCCATCATTCTAGACTATCAAGACTAGCATACTACTATGCTAGACCTAACTACCATGAAAAACACCCTATCATGCAATCCAAGCTATCCTAGGAAGGATACAAGTATACCAACCTAGCTACCATGCAAACATACAATAGGATGCAAGATACCCTTAAGGGAGTATGAATCCTCAACCCTAAGCTATCCTTAGGAGAGTGTGATGTCTCAATCCTAAGTTACCATGAAATGGTCTTGGCCTAACCAAGTCAAGCTACCATAAAGGCATTCTAACAATGCTAGTTCAAACTACTCATAGGAGAGTATAGATCCTCAATCCTAGGCTACCATACCTATACTAATACAAGCTACCATGAAAAGCATCCTACCAATGCTAGTTCAAGCTAACCTTAGGAGAACTTAATTCCTCAATCCCAAGCTACCATGATATCTACCATCCCAAGCTACATAATTCAACTATACATGAAGGAATCATAAGACCCAACCTCAAGGTATTCTATTCTAAAAAGCATGATTCATTTTAGGTAATTAACCTTTCAATCTAGAACACTTCAATGTGAGAAGACCTTTCACATTCTATATACATGCAAGCTATCTCATCATATTAAACTTACTCTATAAGCCCTACTGATCAACATCATGACTTCAAGCCCTATATTCAAGTTTTACTCCATAATCAACATACTAGTCTAGATCACAATACATACTAGTCACAAGCCTTAGTCTTAGGTAATTCTAAGCCTAATGCATCAAAAGTCCCAATTCTAATCATTTCAATTCATGTTCTATCATACATGCATAAATCTAGTTCAATTCATGCTTTCATATTTCTATTCTTGAATAAGTTATGTTCATGACAACAATCCAAGAGAATCTAGCAAGAATCATCAATTACTCATCAAAAGACACAAACCCACATACTTTGGAAATTAGGGTTAATAAAGTAATTCACATAAATTCTTCATAATATAATGAATCAACACTAAATTAATCATATATGAGTATTATCCAACCGTTTGGAATCATACCAACCTAAAACCCATACATTGGAAGTAACCATAGCTTCATTGGGGTTCTTCTTCACAAATTAGGGGAAATTCTAGGGGAATCTATGGGTGGAAGAACCCATAGATGATAATCTAAAGATACATTAATCAATGCCCTAGAACAAGCCTTTAGAAATGGAGCCTTTGTTCTTGACCTTATCTTCAACCCTAGCTTCTTCTTCAATGGAAGTTCTTCTTAGAGAGAGAAATATTTGAGAGAGGAGTGATTTGGGGTTTGATTTGAGTCTAATGTAAAGTTACTTAAACTTGGGGGCTAATGAATTAAAATAGTCTAAATAGGTGAATAAAATACATACAAAACAACACCCACTTAAACCTAGTCGAATAGGACTTTACTTAAAAAACCCTAAACTAAACAGCCCCGTCCAGTGTCACGCCCACTCATACGGGTCATCAAAAGCACCACGGCCCATGGTGGATCCCTTGTTACCTTTACCAGTGTCCCCTCCTAGCTTGGCAACCTCCTTTTAGGCTAAGGGAAGTCCACAAGACCTCCCACAGTTCGTGGTCAAGCAAATGGGCCGTGGTGATGGTCGTGGCCCCTTAGGCAGTAGCCTCGCCTCAAGGCTTGGCATCCCATCATCCTAAGTAAACGTCATGGACAACTTCACGGACCATTTTCCATACCACGGATAGTGAGGGTGGTCGTGCAGCCTTGGACAGTAGCTTGCTAAGGTTGGGCAGCCTTGGCCCTTTGGCTTAGGCTTTCCCTTTTGCCTTGGTACTTTCCCCTCCCACGCTTAATCAAACTCTAAATGGTCTTCAATATTACGAGGTCTAACAGGTGTCTTGACGTTCAACTACTAAGCCCCTCATTCTAAGTATGTAACATCTCATCTACGACTCTATTTCACATACATCAAACCTTAGAACCCTAGCTTGTGGTTCTAGTTTGGTCTACTAGTTTCTGGGGTGTTACAACCTTGAATAGGGGAAATTCTAGGGGAATATATGGGTGGAAGAACCCATAGATGATAAACTAAAGATACCTTAATCAATGCCCTAGCACAAGCCTTTAGAAATGGAGCCTTTGTTCTAGACCTTATCTTCAACCCTAGCTTCTTCTTCAATGGAGCTTCTTCTTAGAGAGAGAAATATTTGAGAGAGGATTGATTTGGGGTTTTGATTTGAGTCTAATGTAAAGTTACTTAAACTTGTGGGCTAATGACTTAAAATAGTCTAAATAGGTGAATAAAAGACATACAAAACAATACCCACTTAAACCTAGTCGAATAGGACTTTACTTAAAAAACCCTAAACTAAACAGCCCCGTCCAGTCTCACGGCCACTCATACGGGCCATCAAGGGCACCACGGCCCTTGGTGGATCCCTTGTTCCCTTTACCAGTGCCCCCTCCTAGCTTGGCAACCTCCTTTAAGGCTAAGGGAAGTCCACGAGACCTCCCACGGTCCGTGGTCAAGCAAATAGGCCGTGGTGATGGTCGTGGCCCCTTAGGCATTAGCCTCACCTCAAGGCTTAGCATCCCACCATCCTAAGTAAACGTCATGGACCACTTCACGGACCATTTTCCATACCACGGATCGTGAAGCCTTTAGCAGTATCTTGCCAAGGTTGGGCAGCCTTGGCTCTTTGGCTTAGGCTTGCCCTTTTGTGTTGGTACTTTCCCCTCCCATGCTCAACCAAACTCTAAATGATCTTCTATATTATGAGGTCTAACACGTGTATTGACATACGAAGCCCCGCATTCTAAGTACATAAGTTGTCATGTACGACTCTATTTCACATACGTCAAACCTTAAAACCCTAGCTTGTGGCTCTAGTTTGGTCTACTAGTTTCCGGGGTGTTACAATATCTCCCCCTTGGGAACATTCATGCTCGAATGACCTTTCTAAACACTTTTAAAAAGAAGCGAGTCTAGACTAGCATCCCACCATGCATGCACTACATATACATGCACATAATCAACCAAGGAAACTTCAATTCCAAGCTAAACATACCTAAAGCAACTCAAAATGCATGAAAGAGACATATATACCCATTTCCAAGGAGGAACTAATCTATCCTAGCTACAACATTGTCTACATAAATTCATGGAGCCTAAAATGCACTTTGACTCAAAGATGCTACAGCATGAGGCAACACAATGCAATTAGATCAATTCTAACAAGACCTACACATCTTCGTAAACATACATACAAATAAATCATGGAAATACATAATCATGTAAATACCTTACGGAACAGGCACACTATCTCCCCCTTGGGAGTAAGCCTACACATGATTTTCTAAATATCATTCATGGCAAGGACAACATCAAGTCCAACATAACAAGTCATAAAAGACAAGAAATCTAGAAATTTTCTAAAACTTGAAAGAAGCACATACTGGAAGGGACATGAGGAGATCACTCATGATCTTCTCTAGATTGCATAGCATAAAACCTATTCCTCTTTGCAGGTTCATTACCTACTCTCTATGTCCCAACTCCCAATTTATAAGATTTATTTTTTCTTTTAGTTGGTCCTAAAAATATTGATATATTTCTCTACTTAATAACAACTTAATTCAAATGCTCATTTTATCCTTCATTAAATAATTTACAGTTATACAAATATCTTATCACTTATTTTAAACCACAAGTTTCAAAAGTCTATCTCTATTTATTAAACTTGGTGTCAAATAGAACTTACACAGACGGAGTATAATGTTTACTTGAGGTGTTTTTACTCTGTACATTGTTAATCACATAACTGATCCCTTTTCATTCAGGATGAAATTACCAACTAAACCTTTTTCATTTTACCCTTTTCATGAGTTATATATGTGTAACGATCTGTTAGGCCACTTTTGAGCACTAAAACTATTTTGATCCTTCCTGTAATCTTCAAATGGGAATTTTGAATTACTCATTTAACTACGATTATTTAATTAATGTGTATATTTTAAAGATGAATTTTCACAAATAGCCACTATAATAAACTTAATTATGTTATATAGTTATAGTTTGCATATTTACCGGCTGTAGCTACAATTTAAGTTGTTTCGTTTGTATAATTCGCAAGTATGTTTGTATAATTGAGCTATTTTTATATAAACTCGAAATAACAAATTTGTACAAACACAAACATCTGAACTCTAAACAGCTATACAAATTATGTTATAAAAAATTACATTATACAAATTTCGAATTATACAAACACGAAACTTCATCCCACGTAATTATCAGTGAATGTTGGTCGCGAGTGATAATTGACTAAAACTATAGCTATGATGACCAATTAACTAGTATATGTCTGCTTTACCGTGTAATTTTCCCTATTTTAAATAATTACTTTTAGTATGTGGTTAATTGGTCAAGTTCATAATTTATTCTAGGAAATATTACTTAGATGGGTACCTTTTAATAAATAATTACTAATTTTGCCGGTTTTTTTTATTTCTTACCATTTATAGCAATACTATGTTAAAGCTGCAATATGTATTAAAAGTGAATTATGTATGCAATATATATGTATTATAACTATTTTTTTAAATATATTTGTCACGACACAACCCACCGGCCCGTGCGGGCACCTACTCTAACACCTAAGTAGGAGAACCCTTAATTCCCAAATGGTTAAAAACATGCGAAAGGTTAAGAAAACTGGAGATACAATAACATTCGTGAGATTTTTATAAAATAAGGAGTTTTTCAACGATTCAAGTTAAGACTTGTAAAGTAATTAACACCCCAGGGATCTAGTCTAAACAGGTACAAGATCCTCTAAGATTACAAGGTATAAACATGATAGCCAATGATGCAGCTCCCACCACATGGAAGGAAAAATAGAAGTTGTTGGAGATTGTCTTCGTCTTCACCTATGAAACATCACTGACCCTACAACCAGACTATGCCAAAAAGGCATAGCAAGAGTAGTATCAGTACAACTACACGTACTGGTAGGCATTATCAGTCAACACAATACCCATCGCATAATATACAAAATCGACTAGCAGGAAACATGTAATAAGACTCTTCATTCATCCACCTTTATATTTTTCTGCCCTTACCATTCCCAGATACTTTAACATATACTAGTACACTTGACTCTAACCCCTTACTCGCTCCGTTCTTGATCATAACTTAACCATTCTACCTCTTAGAGGAGGTTTCGGATGTAACCACCACAAACCCGGCCAATCACTCACGACATACCCTTACTTCCTCCACATTACCACCCAACCCTTGACTCCATAGTACATTCTAATAAGGCTTGTTAGCATTTCAATACTAATTCCCTTCCAAGGTAACACCTAACTATTTAACCTTTACTACATAACACCACCCCAATTCTCAACTTTAAGAACACAATCCACCTTTCTAAAGTAACACATAGTAACACCGACACCCTCGGTCTCCGCTTACCATACCACATCCCCATTTGGGCCTGACCATTCACAGTTCATTCATTAACGAGATATACAACAACTAAACACGACATGGTAAGCACACACATACATAATGCATAATCCAGTTATCATTCAAGAGCACCATACTAATTCCCAACATTAGTGACAGGTAGATATGGACATAGTATTCACCAATGGGTTCTCTCATAGAACCCACACCCAAACTGTTAGTGTGTCAGAACATGACACTCGATCCCATGCATGTATGCGTGCCGGTACGTGACACCCGATCCAATATATGTATGTGTGGCGGTACGTGACACCCGATCCAATATATGTATATGTGTCGATACGTGACACTCGATCCAATAAATGTATATGTGTCGGTACGTGACACCCGATCTAATATATGTATATGTGTCGGTACATGACACCTGATCCAGTCAGCACAATAACAATCACACCTATAATGAACATACTCATAATCATACAATCAAGTATTAGGTTCATCGCATGCAATTGTACATATTTAGTCTTTTCCTTTGGTTTAATTTATAAATATCTAATCCCATACATGTATGCATATAACGAGGCCATTAAAGGTTTATATCACACAACCAGAAAATCAAATCATCACCTAACCCTAGTTCACAGGATGAGGCTCCCTCCTACGGTATACGTCTAATGTAACAACTAGGAATACATGTACGACTGTCCCTTTTTCGGTGCACGAAGGCCTACGCATAAGTTCTACCATCAATTATATACATACTACGCAGTGAACACGAATTTAAGACTGCTCAGTTAAATAAATCTAGCCTACCTGGGCACCAAGCAGTCGCAGAGGGATTGTAGCTCCAGTCATGTCTTCCGAACGACGAGACGGTGGATTTTGACCAGAAATCGCAAGCTATCAACATCCTTACGCTAGAAATATCTTTCTCCTTCATTCCCAAGCCTAGAGATGCCTTTTGAGGGTTTCTAGGGTGATCCCCATCTCTTTTTGGTGTTTTGGAAAAAAAGAGAAAATAAAACTTCGCGTTATTTAAGTTCTGTCCTAACCGTCCCACTGTGGTGCTCCTTGTCCCGCTGGAGCGCCGCCACCCCAGCGGCACCTGTCCCGCTCTGGCGGGGTGAGAGGCCCAGTTCTCCAAACGTTTTCCCTTTCCTAAATAACGAAGGTTTAGGTTGTTATAATATTATGTTTGTTTGGTAAGAAATTGACACATTGTATTATAAGTGTATTAAAATGTGTGATAAATGTATTATCCATCAATAAAACTTGTATTATATGTGAATAATAAATTGTTCTTTGTAA